>JBBPQG010001271.1:0-11200 GCA_038092395.1 Boletus variipes var. fagicola
GTTTGATCTAATTATACACATCAAGAACACAACTCTGACCTTTGGCACAGTTTTACCAGCATCTCTTTGTGGGGCCTTCTGTTGTTATGAATGAGTCTGACACAAAGAAGAGGTGACCAAGTATATGATTGCATATGTTTATGTTATCTAAGTCATTTTGTGGTACAAATTTTCCTGTCATTGTTGACACAGCCTTCTAAGACCTACATTACACTTAGCCATGCTGCACAGTGGATGCAGATGATTGGTGATATGCATTTTCAAGATCTCTTTTGGAGGATCATTGAAATGCTCAAGGATAAAAATGATCTATGGGTGAAAGGGACACTGTTATGGTGGAAAAGGTAGTTTGATAAAGGTCCCATTCTATCACCTGTTTGAATTTTACCAGGCTATCTGTTCCCACCAAAAATGGAGTTGGTCGAATGAACCGCCAAGTGGATAGCAGCAACAATGAGATAGGTGCTTGCAAGGCTGCATGTACTGAGCAAGGTAACTTAGTACTTCAAGTTGTACATCTATACTGAATCTGATTACTTATTGTTGGAATCTGAGTATTCAAATTCTATTCTTCTATTTCAGACTCAGATTCTAGACTGATGATGTCAGTCAGTCAGTCAGATCAGACTATAGGTCCAATTACACTATCACATTTTACTCATCATATATTGCCATAGATACAAGCCATTTATGCTCACATTCATGCAAGCCATGTTTCAGAAGACATCTCCAATATGCAACAATGGTTTGCTGGCATGTTTGATGTAGGTCTGAATCCACCAGATTCTCTTTGTGCTATGTTTATACTGGCACAACTTCCTGATGACTTCAAATCCCTCTGTTAACCCTCATTCATGTTACTGAGGAAGCTAACTTTACAGTCAAGAACATCATCTGATCCATTCTTCAAGAAATTGACATTCATCACTTGAAGATTCGCCCTCTTTCTATGTGCATTACTCATGTGCAGGCACCACCTCCACAAGCCTCTTCCTTGTCATTAAACAGGACTAACAACATTCAACATGGCCCTCTACAACAACACAAGTGGAAGAATCAACAGCAGGAACCATCTGGCCACTGTCTTTCTTCTGAGTGATCCATCCTTAGAAACAGAAAAGACATTCAAATAACTTGAAGAGAGATTGATATAATCAGTGGAAGGCTGATAAGAAAGGAAACGGCAAGGCTCCTGCTCAGATCTCCATGGTTAATGTCCACACAAACATGGATCCTGATCCCTACTATGGGATGATTGAAGAAGACTTTGCAAATACACTTCTCAACTACATAAACAATAGCAGATGGAAGTTGAACACCATTTTGACTCAGATGTTGTAGAGCACAGATGGGATGGTCCTCAAGATGATTCCATTGATATTTTACTGGACATGGCTGCATCTACACAGCAGTCCTTTCATTCCCACTAACTTTCCCTCTGACTCTTTAGAGAGATCAGTACAAGTTGGTAGAGTCACCAAGCCAAAGAAAAAGAAGACTACTTTTATTGTTGGAGGTCTTGTCATGGGACAATTGTTACCTGGTCAATCAATCAGAGAGTTTTCTCACTAGTAGAAGACTTCTTTCTATTTTAACAATTACAATCCAGTTTCTTTTGCTAGCCTCTCACATGGCATCCAAGAGATGACAATGAGAAAGACAACACATAACCCTAGTGATGTATTTAAAACCTAGAAACATATATTCTCTTCTGGCTGGTATACTGTTGAAAACACTCTAAGTCCAACTCATTTACATTGGATGATTGACAGTGGTTGTACTGATCATATCAGTCTATATATTGATGATTTCACTCATGTCATACAAGGAACTAAACAAGCCTTCATTGCTGATGGTTCTATTGTTTCCATGTATTGTCCTGGAAAATTTATTCTTCAACCACATAAGAGTGACCCTTTGGTCCTTGAACAAGTATGGCATGCACCTCAAGCATCACACAGACTTTTGTCTGTTGTTACCTTGACTTCTTAAGGATATTGATGTATTATTGATAAAAGAAAACTTGTATTTGGAACACCCAAGGACATCTGGTGATTTGGGCATTTGCCTTATTATCTGCACTGATTTTAGTCTTCTGTGATTACTCCAGGACAGATTGCCTCAGTAACCTTAAATGATCCTTTCTCTTTGTGGCATCATTGTTTGGGGCACTGTTTCAAGAATGCTCTTTGACAGCTTCATGCTTATACATCAGGCTGTCCAAATCTCATCATTCCATCTACTTTTCCTCCTTGCAAGGGATGTGCTGAGGGCAAGATGGCAGATTGTCACATTGGTCCTTTGATCAAGCATGCTTTTTCCCTCTTGCTCTTCTTCACACTGATCTCATGGAACCTTTTCCTATGGAATCTTGCTCCTGTTTATGGTATGTGTTAACCATTATTGATGATTTTTCCGGTTTGGTTCTCCTTTCTTTCCTGTGGGAGAAATCTAGTACTTTGACTGTGCTTCAGCATATCTTCACCTGGGTTGAGACCCAGTGTGGTTCTTATGTCACCTCTGTGCATTCAGATTATGGAGGAAATACATGGGTAGAGACATTCAGTCATTCTTCACATCCAGGGGTGTAACACATCAAACCTCTGTTTCCTATACCCCTCAGCAGAATGGTCATGCAGAGAGGTTCTGTAATGCACAGCATTGTAGTGAAGAGATGGTGTAGTAGTATGGTCATAAGTACGTAGCTCAGATCAGAATAGAGGATGAATATGAAGGAGGAGGTCCAGAGTATGAAGTCTATCTTCAAGATGATGCGAAGACTTAATGCTCTCACCTATCCTGGAATCTTACAGGACTTGGTGGTCACTAGAAACAATGCTGGTATTGTGTAGAACTAGTTTGGGAAATACAAAGGAAGAGCTAAGCGTAGGCTCCTGGTCCATGCAAGTATTATAAAAGGAAAGAAGAAGCGTGAGCCCAAAGGGATTGCATCTCCATATAACAAATGACTTAAATGCACAGCAATTGGAGTTCTAACTAAGAATATGAAATATGAGTGTGCAGCACAAATATAAATAGAACAGAACTCTGCATTGGAAGAAGTCTGAATAAGACCAATGTGGAAGAGTGGAAGAAGAAAGTCTAAATATAGCACAGATGGCAGGGAGCTATGTGAGTCATGAGATAGAGAGATCAGGATGAACCCATCTAAGTAGGCAGAGGATGACTCTGCTACAAATACAACTGCATATGGTGAAGGAACAAGTCTGGAAGACAAGCAAAGAAAAAAGCATAGTGAAAATGAATACCCCCTCTGTAGACCATAACATTATCCATTCCTATGGTCAAAGCACCTGTGAGACCCTGATCATTTTCCTCTTATTGACCTCACAGCCAGTGGAGTTGTACTTGTCTTGTGAGTTGTGCCTCTCTGCAGAGAAGGCATCAGCTGCAGAGGCAGAAGGATTGGATGTGTCCGGGAGCAGTGGTGTGGCAGAAGGGGCATTGGTAGCAGAGACAGTTGGGATGAAGATGTCCATACTCATTGCAGGTGTAGCAACAAGCATGGCAGCAGGGATGGAGAGTAGGGAACAAATCTGTATTTATTGGGTTGGTCGCAGAGTCAGATGATGGTGAGGATGTTGCTGCAGTGTCCTTGTCATATTGACCAGAGGTGGGGAATGGGATGTCTGCTCTCTGATGCACTTACAATCCCTTAGCAGGACCTCCCACAGTTCGAAGCAAGGATGTGGGTAGTCCAAATGAAATCTTTGCACCATGCTGCTTGAGTTTATGAGTATTTGTGGTGGGTGTTGAAGGGGTGGGGTGTTCTCTGGTGAGGTAAGTGAGTGCATCAGGGGGAGGTGTGGAGACTCTGTGTAAGGGGATAGTGGAGAGAAAGGTGAGAACCTCTGTGGTGGAGACAAGTCTGGGAATATCTCTGATGCCAATGTTGCTGCCAGTTCTTCCAACATCTGGAGTAGCTCTGGTTGGGAAAGGAGGGTGAGTGGCTGGTGTAGGTGGTGGTGGTACTGGAAGTGGTGAATAGAAGGCAGTTTGCTTGGAGGGGGTGACAGTGGAGTTATCGGCCCAGAGATCTCTAGGATAATCCCTTGCCCAAGTATCCCTATCCTATGGATGGTTCTTGTCATCATTAAAGTAGTATCTTCATAGGTTGGCAGGGAGTGTGTTAACAATCAGTCTGAGAATATGGGAGAAGAGGGGCGAGGAGAGTCCTCAAATGACATTGTTGAATCCATGGTCATGGAGGGCATCAAGGATGCCATCTCGACACTCATGAATTGATTGTTCCATGGCAGCTGTGTAGACAGGCAAGGTTCCATTGGATAGTAGTTGGGTGTGGATGGTACGGGCAGTAGCATATAGGTGGAATAAGCTGACCAAGGATCAGAGTATGGAAATGTCCTGGTAGGTGGGAATGCCGGAAATAATGAGGGAGGCAGCGGTGTTTTCAAGAATTGAACAATAGAGGACTTATCCAGAACAACAAGGAAGTCGGTGGATGCAGATGGGGAGCATGGTGGAGAAGACATTTGACAAGGTAATAGGCATATAGGCAGTATAGAGGTGCAGTGGCTCAACTCAGGAGGCGAGTGGAACTGAGGATTTTATGATGGGGGGAAGATGACAGGGTCTCTGGCCTTATATTCTTCAAGGAGTTCCTTGGCATGGCCAAGATTGGTTTCAGATTCCCAGGTATTTTCAAAGGACAGGTATCCTTGCCAAGAGCAAAGATAGTAGCAGCGGCAGGCAAAGCCCCAATAGGCTAAGATTTGATTGATTTTGAATTCTTCTTCACCTTCTATAATATCCAGTGGAAGTGGAATGAAGTTGGGTCCATGTTCTGCAGTTTCCTGATATGGGGTCAAGAGCAATGTGTGGAAGGCATTGTGGATTTTTCAAGTATATGGTAAGTGGAGTTTGTATGAGACAGGTGATATCACCTGTGAGATTTTGAATGGGCCTTCATGGCACAGTGTGGGTTTCCTAGAGGGGTAATGGAGTCTCAGGTTGCAGCCCTTGAGCCACACCTTATCTCTGACTTTCTATTGTTTAAATTTTAAGGTTACATGTTCCCTCATGTGTCATTGTGCCTTCTCGTGGGCCACAGTGGCTTCCTTATGTGCCTCATTGAGATCTCCAAGCTACTTCTCGAGTGCAAGAAGGAAAGTGGTGATTCTTAGAGATAGGTAGGCCCTCAGCTTGTACTCCATCATGAGCGAAAATGGTGTCTTTCCCATTACAGAATGGACAGAGGAGTTGTGACAGTATTCTGCCATTGGCAATAGATCCAACCATCAGGTGGCATCTCCTTGGCAAAAGATCTGTAGATACATAAGTATCCAGTTCCTGATTGACCTATTCTGTTTCTCTGTCAGTCTGTGGATGGTAGGCAGAGGATAGGAGCAGATTGTAATCAAGTAGGCTTGCTAGTTCTAGAGTGAAGGCCGAGGCGAATTGTGGACTGTGGTCCAAGATTATCTTATCATGGAGTCCAAAGCAGGAAAAGATCTTTTCAATGAAGAGTTGGACAACACTCTCTGCACCCATGCTTTTGTAAGTTGGGCAGAAAATTACCCCCTTTGTAAGACTATGGTCAACCATGACCATAATTGAATCAAAGCCCTTGGACAGTGGCAAGTCCATGATGAGGTCAACTGACAGACATTAAAAGGGATGGGTGGATGTGACAGAAAGAGGGGTGAGCAGAGGTGTATAGTGGGGTGAGTGTTGACCTTGTTGGTCTGGCATTTGCATAGCCTTGAATGAAGCAGTGCACAAACGCAGTGAGGCCAGGCCACCAATAGTCATGTTGTACCATGTTCACAGTTCAGTAATAACTGCCATGACCACCCATAGGAGAGTCATGGATTACATGGAGAAGATCATTCCTATGTCCTTTGGGCACGTATGCCCAATCCTTGAAGTAGAGTATCCTCTTGTTGAAGTGCCAGTCATGGATAGATGAATGTGGGATGCCTGAGGCACCCCCATGAATGGTTCAGAGTTAATCTATGATGAAGGGATTGGAGGAGGTGGACTGCTCGATAGTGGTGAGGAGGTCTGTGTCAATTCATTTTAAAAAAAGCTCTCCTGGAAGTAGGGTAACCTCGGTGTTATCATCTGATGTATCCAGGGCATTCTTCTGTGAGAGAGTGTCTGTGGGGCCTATGTTATTTCCTGGTGTGTGTTGGAACAGGAGGTTGTAGTTCTATAAAAATAATAGCCATCTAGCTTGCTACCTAGATAGCTTGCATGGATTCTGAAGTAGCACAGATTCTTGTGGTGTATGAGCACAGTTACAGGCCAGTCAGTTCCAGTAAGATAGTGGCACCACTCCTTGAGTGTGCATATAACCGTGAGTAATTCTCGATCAAAGATGTCATAGTTACATTCTATTGGTGAGAACATCTTGGATATGTAGCAGCAAGGATGCAAGTCGCCATTGCCATTCTTCTGCATCAGCATGCCCCCAGAAGCAGTGAGTGAGGCGTCTGTGATAACATGGAAGAGTTTTGATGTGAAGGCTGTTTAGAGGTCAAATGTCTTTTGTTGCTCATGTGTCCAGGACCATGGCTGCCCTTTCTTAATAAGATCCAAGATCAGCTGTGCAAGTTCCAAGAAGTTGGGGATAAACTTGCAGTAGAAGTTGCAGAATCTGATGAATGAACAGACTGACAAATGTTGTTGGGCGTGCCCATGTTGTGATTGCTGAGAGCTTGGTGGGATCCATTTAATGATTCCCTCATGAATGACCATACTGAGGAATTCTACCCCAGATGCATTGAACACACATTTCTCCCATTTGAGGCCAAGCCAGTTCTCTCTCAACTGCTCCAATACTTGCCTCATTCTTTCATGATGTTTCTTGAGATCCTTGAAGTGGATCAACATGTCATCCATGTATATGATTAACCATCCTTCCACCACCATATGTCCATGAATGACTGGAAGGTTGCTGGACTGTTGCAAAGGCCAAAAAACATGATAAGGGGCTTGAATAGGTCAAAGGCATAATGAATGCTGCCTTTTAGGCATCTTTGATTTTGATCTGGATGTTGTTGTAGCCCCAGTGGATATCCATCTTCATAAAGTAGCAAGAACCTTTGAGCTGTCAAGTCTCCAATGAGTGGGAGAAGGTGCACATTCTTAATGGTATGCTCATTAAAGTAACAGTAGTCTTGGCATGATTGAAGATTACTGACTTTTCTAGAGACAAAGAAGAATGGGAAAGCCTGGGGGGAGTTGGATGGCCATATATGTCTAGCTTTCATATATTTGTCGATAAATTCCTTGCAGATGTCACACTCCTTGGGATTGAGTGGATAGGCCTTTGCAATCCTTGGTGTAAATGAGTCATCTAGATCTATGCTGTGATTGAATGATCAGTATGGCAGAAGGGGACCATCTTCCCTCTTTTGGAAGATGTCCTCAAAGCTGCTAAACTTCCACAGGAGTTCAACTTTTTCTTCATGTCTTGTGTAAGAGAAGTCAATATCATAGTTTTTCATATTGGTCTGGTTGGCTCATCTTCTTCATCCTCCTCATAGTCTATGGGCCCCAAAATCTCCTTCCACTGGATGATCAGTTCCATCTCAGATACCTTCAGAATGACCTCTTTTACCACAGCTGTGAGTACTGGGTCAACATTACAACTCCACTATGAAGTGCATTGTTGCCAGAGTTTTGTCATCTGGCATTTCCTATTTCAATGGTTTATTGTGTATGAGGAATCTGCTGCAATAGCTCTCCTCTCTGCCTGTTCTGGGTCAGTTGATTCCACCTTGGGTATACAGACCTTTCCTGTACTCCAGTCTATCTCCAGGTTATGATTGCAGAGCCATGGGAGCCCAAGAATGATCTTGTCCTTGCCACAGTCAATAACAAGGAAGTCTTGGAGTTTGGTGGTTTCTCCAAGCTGCATTAGCATTGATGCCTGTTTTCATATTAGGCCATTATGGTTGGGCATACCATCTATGTTGCTTGCCCACAGGGGAGTCTTGAGTTGTGTCATAGGTATGTTGTTGGCTACCACAGTAGCATAGTCAATGAAACATCCAGTTGCCCTAGAATCAATGAGGGCTTTTGTGTTGATGCTTTTGAATGTAGTGCAGTCAGGGGGATAGAGGGTGACAGGAATAGATAATGATTGAGAATTTGCCCCTAACATAAACACTGGAGATAATCTATGTGAAAAAGAAATATTGGCAGGTAATGATGTTGACCCATTCCTGCCCTTTAAAATCCTGGTCAGTTCCAGAAGTCCTCAGGTTGGCAGCCTTGAGATTACACTGGTCAGTTCCAGGTCGCCCAGGACTTGCTTCCCAGTTGGGTCTGGCAGAACCATTCTTTTCACAGAAACCTGAATTATTCAGTATGTGGTTGATAGTTCCTACTCTGTCTCAGTCAGTTCCAAGCACCTTCCTCTTTGCTCAATTCTGTATCTAACTGTGTTTTTTGTAGCAGGCTCTTGCGAAGAAGGTTGTAGTGCAAGCCCCGTTCTGTGATCCCTGGGTGATACCACACTCTGGTAGTGCCTTACTATTGTATCTCTGATATCTTTAACTACGTCATTGCAGGAAGGATCAGCCTTCCACCACTGGCATCACCTCCTAGAGAAGCAGGACCCTCAACCCTTCCAGACATCTTCCATCTAGTTTCAAACATCTTCCATCTAGTCCCAGAAGAAGCAGTTTGATCAGGCTCATACGACCCAAACAACTACAATCCATCTGACTATGAGGTCCAGACAAAGTGAAACAACCAACTATCCAATCAAGGACTAAAGGCATTCAATACTTAAAACAATGAGAGTGGTATGTGGTGGTTATGAAGGAAAAGCGATGGGATCCCTCACCTTATATTCCTCAAGGAGGTTGGCAGCATGTCCCAAGTTAGACTTGGGTTCCCAGGTATTTTCAGAGGACAGGTATCCTTTCCACGAAACAAGGTAGTGGTGGCGTCGAGCGGAGCCCTGATGGGCTAAGATCTGATCAATTTCAAATTCCTCTTCTCTGTCTATTACGTCTGGCGGAAGCGGGATGAAATTATCCCCGTGTTCCATGGTAGTCCTATATGGGGTGAGAAGGGAGGCATGGAAAGTGTTGTGAATTTTCCACGTTCGTGGGAGGCAGAGTTTGTATGATACAGGCAATATGACTTGGGTTATCTTGAATGGGCCTTTCCGTCGAGGGGCGAGTTTCTTAGAGGGGTAGCAGAGTCTCAGGTTGCGGCCCTTGAGCCACACCTTATCTCCGACTTTCCAGAGCTTGAACTTTGAAGTTACGCGTTCTTTCATATATCTTTGCGCTTTTTCATGCGCAGCAGTAGCTTCCTTTTGCGTTGAGGTCCCCGAGTCGTTTCTTAAGGGTGGGAAGGAACATAGTTCCGATCCATGGGTAGGCACATGCCTCGTACCCCATCATCAGGCTAAAGGGGGTCTTCCCCGTTACAGAGTGGACAGAGGAGTTGTGATAGTACTCCGCCATTGGAAGGAGATCCGACCAATGGGAGGTGTCACCTTGGCAAAAGATCCAAAGATAAGTCTTGAGTTCCTGGTTGACCCGTTCCATTTCTCCATCGGTTTGCGGATGGTAAGCGGAGGAAAGGAGTGGATCATAATCAAGAAGCCTGGCCAGTTCTCGAGCGAAGGCTGAGACAAATTGCAGACCGCGGACTGAGATTATCTTGTTGTGGAGTCCAAACCATGGGAAGACCTTCTTGAAAAAGAGTTGCACGATGCCCTCAGCATCTGCGCTCTTGTGACATGGGGTGAAAATTACCCCGTTCATAAGGCCATGGTCGACCACGACCATGACAGAATCATATCCATGCGATGGCGGCAAGTCCATAATGAGGTTGACAGAGACACATTGGAAAGGTCGGGAGGAGGCGACAGGGAGAGGAGTCAATGGGGGAACAGTTGGGTGAGTATTGACCTTGTTGGCCTGGCAGGTTGTGCAGCCCTGGATGAAGCGGCACACAAATGCGGTGAGGCCAGGCCACCAATAGTCACATTGGACGAGGTTAACTGTTCTGTAATACCCGCCATGACCGCCTGCAGGCGAATCATGTAAGACATGGAGGAGGTCACGTCGGTGATCTTCGGGCATGTAGGCCCGGTCCTTGAAGTAATGAATCCCATCATCATAGTGCCAATCATGAATAGAGGAGCGGGGAATGCCCAATGCACCCTCATGGAGTGGGCGCAATTGGGAGATGACAAATGGGTCGGAGGTGGATGACTTCTCAATAGAAGTCCAGAGGTCGGTGTTGAGTTGTTTAATAAAAAGCTCCCCCGGCAGCAAGGAGACGGCAGTGTTGTTGTTGGCTGGTTCCACGTCGTCCTTGCGCAAGAGCGTGTCCGCGGGGCCCATGTTAATCCCTGGAGTATGTTGGAACAGGAGGTCATAGTCCTGTAGCGTTAATAGCCATCTAGCTTGCCACCTAGACAGCTTCCTTGGGTTCTTGAAGTAGCACAGATTCTTGTGGTCTGTGAGCACAGTGACAGGCCAGTCAGTTCCGGTGAGATAGTGCCGCCATTCTTCTAGCGCGTGTATAACCGCCAGAAGTTCTTGATCGTAGATGTCATAGTTGCATTCTGCCGGTGAGAACGTCTTAGATACATAGCAGCTAGGATGCAGGTCACCATTGCCATCCTTTTGCATTAATACGCCCCCGCTTGTGGTAAGCGAGGCATCCGTCATTACATAAAACGGTTTCAAGGTATCCGGCATCTTTAATACTGGTTTGGAGGTAAAGGCCTTTCGGAGGAGGTCGAAGGCCTTCTGTTGCTCATCCATCCAGGACCACGGCTGCCCTTTCTTCGTCAAATCCAAGATCGGTCACACAATGTTGGAGAAGTTGGGAATGAATTTGCGGTAAAAGTTGCAGAATCCGATGAATGAACAGACTGCACAAACCAACTTCAGAGGTTCCCAGGTTGCGATCACTGAGAGCTTGGTAGGGTCCATCTTGATGACCCCTTCACGAACGACCATACCGAGGAATTCTACTTCCAGGGCATCGAATGTGCACTTTTCTAATTTGAGGCCGAGTCGGTTTTCTTGTAACTGCTCCAATACTCACCTTGTCCTGTTGTGATGTTCCTTGAGATCCTTGGAGTGGATCAACATATCATCCATGTAGATGATCAACCATCCTTCCACCACCATATCCTTGAAAATGAAGTCCATAAACAACTGGAAGGTCACTGGAC
>JBBPQG010001272.1:0-11198 GCA_038092395.1 Boletus variipes var. fagicola
ATCTCACTCACAAGCACCTCAGTTGTTTCTGCCCATCTTAGGCAGCGGCTGAGGTGAGTTACTTTTACTTACTAGTTTTATCCCTAACTAATGTACTATAGTATCGGGCAACTCCTGCCCTCTCTCAGGTGAATATAGTTGTTTCCGCCCATCTTAGGCAGCAGCTGAGTATCAGGCAACTCCTGCCCTCTCTCAGACTTTGTTAGTTTCTGCAACGCATCTAGCACCATTCGAGCCACCCAGTTTCAGGTGTTACAACTCAGGACTTTCATTGTCTGATCCCATTTGATTGCATCCAGATATGGTACAAAGTTCATATTCAGCAATACCTTCACCACAGCGACAAACAAATGACCAAAACTGCGCAAACTGTGAGAGCACTTCCCCCCTCTGATGATCACCTCCGTGGTGTTACGATTCTCTCTTTTCCTTTTTGTCTTGTATCAACGACACGTCTTGTTTACTCTCTGCGGACTTATCTTTTCTTTCCTTTATGATGACACATTCCTCTCATGTGTTCCTCCCGCCGGTGTCCCGATGGTCTCCACTTACTTAGTCATCATTTCTTCCACCCATTTCTATTCTTTTCTATGCCTGCCCTTAACACTTGTATATCCAACATATATAAGTCGTAGATACTGCTCTAGCATTTCCTCACGCTTGAGCTCCTTTGTCTTCCTGTACCGTGTACAATCTATCTGCTCTTGCCTCACCCTCCACTGGTTTCAGCCCAGCTCCCTTGAACCCTTGAACTACTGGTCTCAGCCCAGTCCCCTTGACCCTTGTGTGGACGCCCCCACAAGGTACCCTTGACCTTCGACCCTCCATTCTATAAGTCCTCGTCGTACTTTTGACTCGATGCTCTTGTCCCTTGAACATTCAAAGGCTACGCTCGTTCCTACCTGGACCAAGCGTAACAAAAGCTCAAGTGTGCCTTGCCAGCTACCACCATTGTAAGCTGCCAAAATTTCACAACCACCAAGAATCCCTTGTTCCATCTGGGGACTCTCTCGACAACCCCCGCCCTCTGAATCCCCTGACACCGAAAACTCTGATTCCTCTGACAAAGAACCTTGAAACATCTCTCCTGACCCTGACGTACCAATCCTATCTGACGCTGAACAAGCGACAGAACTAGATCTTTCTCACACCTTCTCATCGTCACTCTCCATCCCTCGTGCCCCCACTCCTCCATCTCCTACTCCCACAGCTCGACAACCTCCACCCTTCGGCCCCTTTCCCCTTGGACCAACCCCTCAGTTCATCCCGAGACCCCTCTCCCTGCCACTGATGTCTTCTAGACCCACTGAACTCCGCCTTGGAACCCCTGAACCCTTTGATGGGTCTTATGACAAAGCCAACCAATGGTTGAGCTTGGTCGTGATCTACCTCCTCGTCAATGAGGACGTCTATAACACCGACAACAAGAAGGTTGCCTTCGCTCTCTCATACATGACCAAAGGTACTGCTGCCACTTGGGCGACCACCTTTAGACAAGCCGCTATTGCCAAGATCACCACTGGCACCACCATCTCCCTCGGAACTTACAAAGACTTTATCACAAAGTTCACTGCCTTGTTCAAACATGCCGATGTCAAAGGCAACTCCCTCGCCTGGCTCATGACCACCAAGATGGTCCAACAGAAGAGCGGTAAATGGGAACCGTCCCTAGACTCCTACATTGCCCAGTTTTCCAACCATGCCGCCATCTCTGAGAACACTGATGACCAAGTCCTCATCAGATATTTTTACTCTGCTATCCCCGCTGGCTTGATGCGCCAAATCTTTTCCATAGATACCGTCCCTGACAAAATCACTGAATGGATCTCTAAGGCCCAGAAGTTCCAAGCACAGTTTGACTGTGCTGATGAAGTTGCTTGTTGAGGAAAGAACACTCCTCTCCCATACATCACTCCCTCCTCCTCCTCCCGAAAGGAGAAAGACCCCAATGCCATGGACGTTGATGCCGTCCGCCTCTCCAAGATGACTCCCGAAGAATGACAATGTTGCATTAAAGAAGGACATTGCTTTCGCTGCCATAAGACCAGCCATAGATCCAATGAATGCCCCACTTTCCCCTCCACCGAATGAAAGGTTCGGAAGATCGAAGAAGAACTCCCTCAACTCCAGGAGATTGAGGACAATGATGATGAAACCACTGTTAGAAAGGCGTCGTTCTCCTGCCCCTCGCAGGATTTTTGAAGAGGAGGTCTCAGTCGACGCAAGTCCCTCCTGCTACTGTTGCTTCTGTACTAGTATCGAAATCCTCTAGATCTATGAGAATCCCTGTTCAACTCATCGATCCTTCGCATACTATGAAAGTCGTCGACACCGCCGCCCTGATTGATAGTAGTGCAGATATCAACTGCATTGACTGGCAGTTTGTCCGAAAACACAGACTTCCCACTATGAAACTCGATGTCCCCATCCGCGTACAGAATGTCAACCAATCTGCCAACCAGAAAGGTGATATCCGATATACCTCCCTTCTCTTCATCAACATCGAAGGCATTGCCCACAAGGTTCTCTTCTATGTCATGAACTGTGGACGAGAAAATGCTATCCTTGGACTCTCCTGGCTTAAAGCCATGAACCCCTCCATCGACTGGTCCACCCAGACTCTCTCCATTCCCAAAACCTCTGATCAATCCTCCGACCTCTACCAAACTCATGTTGCCAATCAAAAACGACATGATGGCTTCTTCTCTAAAGCCTCCTCCCAACCTCCACGACATATCAACATTGACTCTGTCTACAACGAGAAGCTCTATGAATATCTTGGACAAGAAACCGAGATACAATATATGCACCGTGCCTGACAAAACGATGCCATCCACCATATCATTCAATGTGGATCCAGATACCTCCCAAATAACTCTCCAGTTATCACTAAATTGACTACCGCCACCGAACTCACCGCTGCTGCCGAAAAGGCCAAACCCAAGGTTACCTTACCTTTTGAATACTCCGATTACACCTCTGTCTTTTCCAAAGAGGCTACCGATCATCTTCCCCCCTCTCGTCCTTACGACCATGAGATCAACCTCAACGACTCCTTCTCTCCAAAAATCGGAAAGGTCTACCCTCTCTCCCCTGCTGAACAGAAAGCCATGGAAGACTTTCTTGATGAAAACATCGCTGCCGGAAAGATCTGTCCCTCAAATTCTCCCCAAGCCTCTTCCTTCTTCTTCGTCAAAAAGAAGGATGGCAAGTTACGCCCTTGCCAAGACTACCAATACCTCAATGAGCATACCGTTCGGGATGCTTACCCTCTTCCACTGATCTCCGACCTCATCGACAAACTCAAAGACACTAAGGTCTTCACCAAGTTTGACGTCCGCTGGGGCTACAACAATGTCCATATCAAAGACGGACACCAATGGAAAGCCGCCTTCATCACCCATAAAGGACTTTTCGAACCTCTTGTGATGTTCTTTGGACTCACTAACTCCCCCACCACCTTCCAACGCTTCATGAATGACTCCTTCAGAGACATGATTGCCGAAGGATGGCTCATCATCTACATGGACGACCTCCTTATCTTCTCTCCTGACGAAGCTACCCATACTGAACAAACCAAGCGAGTTCTTCAACGCATGCAAGAACTTGACCTTCACTTGAAGCTGGAGAAGTGCCAATTCACCACTAACACAGTGGAATACCTTGGAATGATTGTGGAACCAGGTCGCATCGCCATGGACCCTGTGAAACTAGATGGCATCTCCAAATGGCCTGTCCCTTCTACTCCGAAGGAAGTCCACTCCTTCCTCGGATTCACCAACTTCTATCAACGCTTTATCCCAGACTACTCCACCATCACTAGACCCCTTATAGATCTTACCAAGAAGAACCAACCTTGGAAATGGTCCAAAGAATGCGACCGCTGCTTCTCCCATCTCAAAGAACTCTTCCTTGTGGAACCTGTCCTCCAACTCCCCGATCACTCCAAACCCTTCGCCATTGCCACCGATGCCTCCAAGTACGCCACTGGCGCCATCCTCCTCCAGACTGACACCAACAGAGATTGGCATCCCTGTTCCTACCTCTCGCAATCCTTCTCCCCAGCTGAATGCAAATATGATATCTATGATCGCAAACTCCTAGCCATCATCCACGCTCTCAAGGCATGGCGCCATTATCTCCACAGTGCTTCCTTCCCTGTCCAGGTCTTCACTGACCACAAGAACCTTACCTATTTTAGGCAACCTAAGGATCTTAACCGTCGCCAAGCCCGTTGGTTTCTAGACCTCGCTGATTTCAATCTCAAAATGATCCATATACCTGGATCTCTTCTTTCCGGGCCTGACGCACTCTCCCGCCGGCATGATATGCTCACCTCTACATCTGACAACAACCAGGGGACTACCTTACTCCCTCCATCCATGTTCGTATGCTTAATCGACTCCACCTTGGCACATCATATCACTTCCCACTCTACCTCTGATTCCCTGGTCCTCCAAGCCCTGCAATCACTTAACGGAACTATTCCCCCTGCCTTCCGCTCTCGACTCTCCGACTGGCAGTACTCAGAAGGCGTCCTCACTTACAAGGGACGAGTTTATGTTCCTTCCGATGAATCTCTCCGCCACTCTATCCTTGAGCGTTGCCACGACCATGAAACCGCTGGCCACCCAGGGTTTCTAAAGACCCGTCAGCTCGTCTCCGTGGAATTCTGGTGGCCTGGCTTGGCCCAATTCGTCCGTAAATACGTGGAAGGCTGCTCCACATGTCAACAGAACAAGTCAAACACTCATCCCACTGTACCGCCACTCACCCCTATTAAGTCTTCCTGCACACGCCCCTTCCAGCAGGTGTCTTGTGACCTTATCACTGATCTCCCGATCTCCTCCTCTTTTGATTCCCTTTTAGTCGTGGTGGACCACGGACCTACTAAGGGGGTAATTCTTTGTCCCACGAAGAAGACCATCACCGCAGAAGGAGTCGCATCTCTCTTTTTCCACAAAGTCTACCTCTGCTTCGGCCTCTACGACAAGATAATCTCTGACCGAGGTCCACAATTTGCCTCTTCCTTTGCTCAAGAACTAGGAAGACTCTTAAACTACGACATCTCCCTCTCCACTGCTTACCACCCACAATCCGACGGTGAAACAGAACGTGTCAACCAAGAAGTCGAAACCTATCTCCGCATCTTCTGCGGAAGCAATCCCACCTCATGGACTGATAAAATCTCTCACGCCGAATTCGCCCACAATCACCGCCCCCATTCTGTCACCAGCAAATCTCCATTCTATCTCATGATGGGATATGAACCCCATGCTCTCCCTTCGGTAATTGCCGAAACATCCCTTCTGGCCATAGAAACCCGCCTCAAAGATCTCTCCGCTGCCCGAGACGAAGCACTAGCTTCCCATGAACTCGCTAGACAAGTCATGGCCTCTAGGAACAATCGAGGCTTCGTTCCATTCTCCCTTGGAGACAAAGTCTGGTTAGAAGCCAGAAACCTCTGCCGTTCTGTTATTAACCCCAAATTCGCCCCCAAACAAGAAGGACCTTTCATTATCACCAAGGTCTTATCTCCTATCATGTATCAACTCCGCTTACCGAAAGCCTGGGACAAGAAGATTCACCCGGTCTTCCACGCATCCCTCTTATCTCCTTATCGTGAAAACCCTACCCACGGAAAGAACTTCCCTGCACCACCACCTGACCTTATCAAAGGCAAAGAAGAATATGAAGTAGAACAGATCTTATGCCACCGCGGAACTTCTAAAAACCGAATGTTCCTGATCCAATGGAAAGGATATTTGGCCGAAGAAGACTCCTGGCTCCTGGAACGGAACTTGAATCATTCAAAGTCCGTTCTCAATGATTATAAGAAGCTTCACCCCTCCGTTTTCCGACTCTAACCCTCTTCGTTTACATCCACCATGTCGTTCGAACAACTCTCCATCTCGTCTGAATCTTCCATCACTGCTTCTACTACTTCATCCCCTTCTTCCACTATCACCGAACCTGGATGGGGTTCTAACCCTGTCACCATCCCCAAACCTACTACTCACCAAGTTATCTTCCATCCCATAGACATTCCGGGAACCACCACCATTCCAGAATCTATTACTATGCCTATCACTGCTCCTGTCCCTTCCTCTCCCATAGCCTTTCGTCGTGTCCACTTCCCTTCTCCTCCCGTACTCAGTCCGAGACCCGTCCTAGCCATTGAAATCCCTATCTTTGCCAATGCCATTAAGGAAGGAACTCCTTCCCCTCGTTACACTAACAGCGTCGCCCGCTATATCTGCGACACTGGCATGGCTCTATCCATCGACGCTCATCTCGATATGAACTCCGCCTTCCTTGCTCTCTATTGAGCCTTCCAGCAGACCCAACGTCTCTCTCTCGTCACCAATGAAATCACCGCCTTTGCCACCGATCACTTAGATTGAGGATGGGTGAACTCCACCCAGCAGAACATCTTACGTGAACTCCATCAAATTATGTACCAGATGGACTTCAGGAAATTTCTTGAAGACATAGACCGATATACTGTAGAACTTGCCGCCTCCTGGATCGCCAACGCCGGGGTTTATCTGTTACAGCGTAGTGTGAACGAATCGTCCTCCTCCTCCTCTTACCATTCCACACAACCTCCATCTACCCCGTTGGCTTCCTCTTCCGCTCTCTCTCCCGAAGAACTACATGCCATAGTTGAGGCCAAGCGAACCTACAATTATCAGAGTAGACCATTTCACGGTGCTCTTCACGTCGCTCCCCTCCTTCCTTCTGACCCTAGATATGGTGAAGCCTGTTACCAGTGTCACCACCTAGGACATATCCGTCACAACTGCCCAGTGTATCAATGTCCCGTCATGGGATGTCATCAATGGGCTCCTGGACATAGCCAGGCAAATTGTCCTATTGCTACTTGCTGCCCTGTCCTCCTCGACAGGTTATCTGCCGCCAGATCTCCTCATCCTCGAGGAACGTTGGCATCTCGCATCTCTGGTCATACCCAAGGTACTCCGGTTCCTGACTCTTTCAGAACCCCTCAACGAGGATCTTCTTCTTCATCCAGCACTACTCGGTCTTCTCGTTCCTCCCATTCTCGCCGCTCCTCTGGCTCTGGACGAGGTCTTCCCGTTCCTCCCCCTAGGAGGTCTGCTTCCCCCAGACGTTCTGCACCGTCTCCAGAATTGGATGACGTTATCGATAATGAGGGATATGCCAACATAACTGGGTCTCCCAGCTGTTTGTATTCGAGTTTGTACTAAGGTCTTTCAATGGTGTTTCAGATCTAGTACGGGGTAATGTTACGATTCTCTCTTTTCCTTTTTGTCTTGTATCAATGACACATCTCGTTTACTCTCTGCGGACTTATCTTTTCTTTCCTTTATGATGACACATTCCTCTCACGTGTTCCTCCCGCTGGCGTCCCGACGGTCTCCACTTACTTAGTCATCATTTCTTCCACCCATTTCTATTCTTTTCTATGCCTGCCCTTAACACTTGTATATCCAACATATATAAGTCGTAGATACTGCTCTAGCGTTTCCTCATGCTTGAGCTCCTTTGTCTTCCTGTACCGTGTACAATCTATCTGCTCTTGCCTCACCCTCCACTGGTTTCAGCCCAGCTCCCTTGAACCCTTGAACTACTGGTCTCAGCCCAGTCCCCTTGACCTTCGACCCTCCATTCTATAAGTCCTCGTCGTACTTTTGACTCAACGCTCTTGTCCCTTGAACATTCAAAGGCTACACTCGTTCCTACCCGGACCAAGTGTAACATGTGGCATTCATGATGCAGTCATCATAAGCCCTGGTCCTGATAGCGATTGGCCATGGAGTGTATTAGATTCTGAGAGAGGGCAGGAATTGCCCGATACTCAGCCGCTGCCTAAGATGGGCGGAAACGACTATATTCACCTGAGAGAGGGCAGGAATTGCCCGATACTTATAGTACATTAGTTAGAGATAAAACTAGTAAGTAAAAGTAACTCACCTCAGCCGCTGCCTAAGATGGGCGGAAACAACTGAGGTGCTTGTGAGTGAGATACAGGATATATATATGCTATGGGTGAAGGCACACTCGTATTATGTTACCTACAATATTGCCGTGATAACCCTGAAAGAAGGTTATAAGGATTAAGTGAATGAGATGTAGTACTTCTGGTGCTTCCATGCTTTCCGAGGGAGTTCCAGAAGTGGTTCCGGTGTTTCCGAGCTTGGAAGAGCGTGGGAATATTCCGGAAGTGGTTCCGGTGGTTCCGAGTCTGAAACGTGTGGGAACATTCCAGAAGTGGTTTCGGAATAGGGGTTCCGAGATCGGAATACGGAACTGTTGGAACTGTTGTTATTTGTCATGATCAGACCGTATCACACCTCCTTGCCCTCACTTCCCTCCTCATCTTCATCTTCAACATCATCACCCTTGCTACAAAGGTCATCATTGTCATCACTATCATCATTGTCATCTGAGTCACCATCATCATCTGAGTCTTCATCATCGTCATTGTCGTTGTCATCATTGTCGTCACCACTTCCCTCTCCTTCACTATCAGCCTCTTCAACACTTGCATCATGGCCCTCCAAGTCATGTAATTCGCCAGCCTGTATCTCCAAATCGTCATCATCACTGCTGCCACCATCATTATCCTCTATGACTAGACCAGGTGTATCACCACTTAGCTTTCCATGGCCAATCCCTATTCCTGCGAACCTTGAGAACATATCATGGTCGGCAAAACTGTACCAGCAAGCTATGAGCAGATATCTGGGTGAATCAACCATAGCCTTACATGTTAACATAGAATGCTGCCCAATCTTCTTCTTCGCCAGGGAGCCTGGCTAGTGAGGGTCCAGGTGCCAGTAGCTCATGTGTACGACCATCACAGAATGCGGGAATCAAGTGACATGCATGAAGCACCAAGGATGGATCTAGGAATCCGAAGGGGATATGGTCAGGTTTGTCTGGAACAAATCCCACCTTGGGGAGACGACCCTCTTTGAACCCCCACTTGTGGTCACGATCGACACCAAGCCAGCAAACCCATAGTACCTCCATGCTTTTCTCGGAGGGGCTCCTGCCCTCTGGACTAAAGCATACCATGATATGGAACGCCATGAGCACACGAGCATACCAGAAAGGATGCTTGTCATCCCTTGATAATGTCATGATCATGTCCTTTCACGTCGTTCAGACTGTATCCTGGGCTTCATGGATATCATAAGTTCGGTAATTTATGCGTAGCACTTTTGACCAGACAACTGTATCAATGTTTGTGAGTTGGATGGTGTTTCATTCCTTGGGAGTAAATGTGCGCTCGTCGCCATCGTATTCCAGTTCAAGTATTCTCAACAGTAGATGATCTTTCAGTGATTGCACGAAGTGTGGCTTAACCAGTAGCCATGGTCAGCTTACAGCGTTCACAGAGCATAAATGGACAGTACCTTCACCGCAGGATCATTTCGATTTATATAAAGGAGGTTCAGGAGGCTGAAGATATTGTCCCGTCTCCGTTTGTAGGCCATGGAGTGGTGAGAGAGGGGGAGTAAGTTTGCTGTGTTGTTCCCAACTGACGGCAGGAATAATTCATGTTGTTGCCTGAGGAGTGTTTGTCGCCTTTCATGTTTCCCAAATTGCGCCTCAATCCCCTTCTTATTCGTACTGGCATAATACTGTTTAATCGTTCGGTGCACTTGTTCCCCCTAGGGTACATATATAAGCCCAACATTGCCTCAGAATACAAGAGAGTCAGTAATGTACCACTTGAGTTGTGTACAAGTTAGTAGTACCGAACGTCTTGATCATCAGAGTGTAATCACCTAGTGCATGGAACTTATAGGTGTTTAGATTGAGTGCCTTAGGGAGTGGTGAACTTTTCGATGGCTTGCGATGACAGCCCATGTGAATCTCAGCAACTTCCCTTCTCTGTCGTTGAGCAGACTCTCCAGGAAGTTCTTTCATTTCAAAGGAAGGGCAAGTGACTCTTTGAAACTGGCGGACTTGAGCAGCGAGCCGCTGTAAGGCCTGATCAAGTAGCACAAGAGTGTCGTCTGTGTGAAGCCTTAGTTTTGCCAATGCGTGCCATTCGGCAAGATGAAACAGCAGAGTTTGTACAATCTTGTCATGCTTAGGGGGTAGTAAGCCTTCAAAGACGGGCGTGGCGCACTGTACAAATGATGTTAGCAAGGCAAGTCCGATGCACTACTTGTAAGCCTCTGAGTCTGAATGTTCTTACCTGCAGGACATCCTCAAAGTGTAACGACTCTTGAGTCTTCAATGTAACGATCCTTGTTCCAGCTGTACCTGAAACGACCAAACCCACCAAAGGGTCTAGTGTTTGAGAACCAAGAGTACTAGGGAGAATCAAGTGCGATGGTAGTTTTGGGAAAACTCCAGGAGAACAAGACTGGGGTGTCTTGGTCTACTGGCTCTAGTATTTATACTACTGATACATGCACACAGACCAAGCTGTGCGAGATAAGAGGTACATATGCTATAGGCTAAGGCTGTTCATATGATAAGAGCTGTTAATGCTATAGGACGATAAGCATACCTGTGCTATGAGTCATAGATAGGGTCACGTGACTAGTCATGTGACATACCATGTGTTTGTCTAGAGCGCATAGCCATGGAGATTAATATTGTGGGAGAATAGTGGCTTGCGTGGGAAAGTAAGCAAGTGGAGCATTAGGATAAAAAGTGTAGTGTGTCTGTAGTGGATGCGACACTTGTGTCTTTTCTTGTTGAAACAAAGCCTAGAAAAATAAGGAAAAATAGGAGAAAAATAGGGGAACGTAACAGTACCTTATGAAGGAACTTGGTATCGAGTCTGTAGGATATGTGATCCTAGACAACAGAGGATTTATAGCAATGGCAAAGTAGTGCCCTAGGAGGGACTTCAAGAGGAAATAACAAGAAGGTAGTGCCCTAGCTATGAGGGACTTCAAGAGGAATACTAAAGGAAGGTAGTGCCCTAGCTATGAGGGACTTCAAAAGGAAAGAACTAAAGGTAGTGCCCTAGCTATGAGGGACTTCAAGAGGAATATAAAGGTGAATAAGACTAAGGTCTGTAGTACTATAAGTACGACTATATATACTATGAGAGACCGTACACAGACCAAGCTATGCTAGAGGCTATACTGACCATAAGTAGTTAATAGTGTGGTCACTGGGTACCATGAGGCGATAAGAGAGATAAGAGGGACTTATGCTATAGGCTCTAGATAAGAGCGGTTATT
>JBBPQG010001273.1:0-11193 GCA_038092395.1 Boletus variipes var. fagicola
CTGGCATAGACTCCGCATTATTCCCCTCCGCAACAGTGACAAAGGGGGCTGCCGCTTCGTCGTGCGCAACCAAATTGTCCTCCTAAGTTTTGTCGTTGCGCGTAGCATGGTAATGAGTGGGGAAAAGTTAGAGCTACATCTACAAGGCACTTCGTGATAAAGGTGGGGATGGAGGAATGATGTACATACCAGTAGCTCGGGAGGGTCACTAGAACCATCCGCGATCTCCTCATCCTCGCCTGAATCAGCGTTCCAAGGTTCGTTACTCGAAGCAAAGCCTTCCATTAGTGCCGGAAGGCTGGCTCGTATAACATCAAGTGTAGCATGAAGATTGGTAATTGGATTTTCAAAGATATGTTGTAGGAATTCGATGGGATCATCGTAATCAAAACGGGCAGGGGGAAAGCTTGCGCCTCTGAGGCGATATCTCCGATAAACCTTTAAGTGTGGCATTAATCATCCGTGATGTAGATGATTGTAATACGAGCTCACATTCATGGAGTGCTTGGCGCCATGGTGGAACACATGCAGGGTACCATCAGAATTGGTGTGTCGGTAGAAACAATCTGTTCCGAAGGGACAACACGGCTTCCCAGTACGCGACGTCTCATCGAAATACCTGGAGAGTCCAAGTCGAATGACAACAATGAGAAGAGAGTCATTGACTTACTTGCAAGCTATTCTCGCCATGCTGGCTTTATATGCGTCAATCGTTTCTTTCTTGCGGGGACCATTCGCAAAGAAATGTGTAGATGGTGTGACGAAACGAGACGATGTGCGACAGAGGGGACAACACTTGATCGTGCCCGACGAAACCACATCGGGTGCTTTGCCTGCAGGAGCACGCCACTGTCGGATACACTAGATAGGCGGTGAGCATCACTCGAATGGAACGACGTGTTATTAGATGACCTCGAGACAGAATACGTGACTGCAGTCCGCTGTGCATTATTTAGCACTACTCGACCGGTAACCACTTGAGGGCGACTTACTGAGTAAGCCATACGTAGTTGGTTTCTCCAGACAAATACAACATGCTTCGGCGTTGAACCTTTCGTCGTCCAAAGCTACTTTCGGAAGGTCATGTCGAAACCAACACTGATCTCTGCGAGCACAATGGCCTTGTATCGCGTCAGTAAAGACGGTGGATAGCAGAGCATTGGGCGTACCCCTGGCGTAGTACCTGCACACCTTTGCCTTGTCGTACGGAGTCAACTTCTCATCAGCGCCATGGAGAAACTTGCAGTTGTCTCCTGCAAAGCAGCCCCTTGGAGTAGTGTAGTAACGACAGATGCCCCGCGACTTGGATGTCACAGGACGATCCATACGGGCATCGATGATGTAGAGAACGTCGTAGATGGAGTTTAAGAGCAAGACGTGGGCTTCGCAAGCGAGTCTCATCACTCTTTCCCACGGCAACCAGCCATGTCGCTCTCGTCGACGTCGACGATCAAAGGCCAGCTCAACGTCGCCTTGGGTCCAAAGGCGACGGGCTACTTCAATGCCCTGAGCCAGTTTGTTTCTGCCCGGACATCCAGGCAGGAATTCGAGGATTCTGTTCGCCAAGCACTGGATGCGCCAAACCTAGGTAGGTATGCTCCTCGTACCGCTCCCGACGTGTAGCTGAGGCCCGTCCCAGTCCAGCTGCACAATTCCTTGATCATCTCTTTGTTTGACTTCACAGTTCATCGAAGACCCCCCACTCCACCCCCAGATGTCCCCAAACAGCCCCCTCGCAAGCGGCGTAGAGTTCTGCCATACCAGGGGCCCGACGATATGGACGGTACACTGCGATCGAACAGACTCAAGCGATGGACTGTCTCCTTGGGTAGACGCGAACGAGACAGGATTGGCAACCTTCCCTCGCAGTTGAGTGCTCTGGAACGGTCACGACCGCGCAAAGACACGGATGAGATTGCACGCGACAAAGGCGTAGTCCTTCTTCCAGAGCGCGGCGGTAAGTCCAGTATCGCCTCTGCCTTTCACCCTTTAAATCAATTATTTGCACTGCAGATCCCCCAGGCAGTCGTCTGCCAATCCATCTCGCTTCTATTTCCAGAGCTCCAACTTTGCAACACATATCCGATAGGATCAATCTTATATCTGCCCAGCACAATCTAGGTGCACCGTCTCGTATTGTGGCATCACTAATGATGCTTGCCTTTGAGGTCGGCGTTTCCTACATTTATCACAATGTTACTAAAATCGCGACAGGCAAAGCTAAAACAACTTATTACACACGCCATCTCCCTCACCTCTACTTCCCATGCCATAGCATCCATCAATCCCTCTGCCCCACGCTCAAACAATCGAGTTCTCACTGCTTCTTCTTTTGACTCGCTATTCACGCTCTCTCCTGCTGTGCTTCCAAACCAATCTGCAGCAGCCATGAGGCTAGCAATAGGTGAAAACGAGGTAATAGATGATGAAGATGTCGTCCTCCTCAAAGATCGAGAGGTTCGAGACCAACGATGGCAGATTCTTGCCCTGTTGGGCGAACGAAGTACAGTGAAGGAGGCTCTCAGGCAGTTGCGTTGACGATACATATATCCCGCATTGTCAAGGATCATGAACTCAAAACTATTGTATCACCCCCCGAGGCGGCGTCTACTCTTGAAAGCACTAACCAGTATGTTTTTGATGCAAGCAAGCCAGTGAATCCTGTGTTACAGAAATTTCATTCCTTTTACAGTGATGATGTAGGTCAGACCAAAGTTGATCCTCGTCTACCTCACCGATGGCCGCAATGAATGACCAGTTCAGAATCTGGGGAGTAGGTCGAAAGATCTGTATATATGTACTTGGCTTATAATATTGTACAACTCAAGGCGACATTTCGACGTCCTGTCTCCCTTTTCTACTTTGTGCTCGTCGCATGTCGAGGTTCTCGAACTTTGATTCCCACTCCTCTCTCAGACTTGCATGCTTCTTCGATCGTCTCTCTCCTTTTTGGTTTCGTTCTTGATCCATGGCCTCTCCATTTCCCCACAAGCGTTTTGCCCAGTCATCGAGATCCTTGTATATGTCGGCATCTTGAATCTCACGACCTGTGGACTCGTACGCGATTGTCTGTAGTTCCCGAAGGGTGAGACATTCCATGAAGGAACGCTCTGATGATCGAAATATCTTTGTGATTCGGGGGAAACGCAATTCATAGTACTTCTCAAATCGGTCAGAAACCCATGTTATGGAAAGGTATACATACACCGACCTTGCTACTCGGACTTTTCGTGAACCCAGCACCACATAGTTCGACTAGGATCGGGGTTTGCAGAACGACCGTTGGCTGGGGAAGTGTCTCAAGTATTGAGTAGGAATACGAAAGCCCGTCACGAGACGCCTGTTCATTCATAGGTTGAGCATGTCCAATCGTCCAAAGTGTAAATACGAGGGTTTTCACCGATGGCTCGACTGCGTCAGCTCGTACCCAAAAGTTAAACTCTTCTAGCTGGTCCCGGGACAAGCCATATGAAGCAGTGAAATAGACAACAAAATGGGGTTTGACTGTGTGCTACAAAAGATCTTTGGTCCTTAAGCGGACGTGCATCGACCAAAAGAACTCACATTAGCTCTGCATTGAGAAGAATTGCCAAGTACACCAATGTAAAACGTTACTAGGGTCGAGGGAGATACTAGGGCGCATTGAGATGTATCTACCCCGGATTAACCAGAGTACTCACCCCGGAGTTCCCTTGCACGATCCTTCTCCCATGAACCTGCAATCACGACAAGGTCAATGGTATCACCGTACCCGGGAACATAGTCTTTCTTCAGCTATTTCCAGTGAATATAAGGATCAAAGTGAAATTACAATTACTCCGAGATGCTTGCGTACCTTGACCCATGGCAACCTCCAGTCCCCATACGTGCTTTCCCCAGATTTGAGCACTAAACCCTCTTGGCTGTCCGCTATACGCTGAGCCCATATTTCCCGTAGGTTCTTGGCCGCGTCCTCTACCTCAGGGCCACCAGATACAATGGAGCGTTCAGCAATCATGGCCTGGCCTGGTATTTCTTGGATGACGCTTTCTAGCATGGAACGCCGTATGGAGTATGGCACGTTCAAAAGCGAGGCATTTCCAAGCAAAAGGACGTCGAAAAATACGAGAGCCAGATGGAGAGATTCTGGGGGGGACGAATGAAGGGAAGGACACGAGTCCCTATTCATGTATGAAAATTCCACCCTCGCAGTTGTGAACATTGCACTTACAAGGGTTGCGAATCATTTAGCTCTCCTTTGGACAAATTCATAGTCGCTCGAGCTCCTTGGGCCGTACGTGTGACGAGGCCACGTATCCACCAGAACTCTAATACATACCTTTCAATATTTTCAATACATGCGAGTTGAACATTCGCGCTGACCATCGATGGTATTCCTCTCGTCTGAGAACGCAACCATCTCGGCATCTAAAATGACGTCTTGTTTTTCCATCCCTACTAACGCCGCTTTGATGATGCTACTCTCAACATTCAATTCAATGTTACAACCTTCAAGATAATAGCACCTACGAATGCACAGAAATACGATCCAACGTCGAGTCTCGCTTGCTCTTGCTGAATATAGCAATCTTGACTTGCCCGTCCTCGCAAAACCGAACATGAATCTGCGCCCGCTCGCCATCATACTTCGTCTCGGCCCAGATCTGGCCATCGGTATCTAAAAGTTCGAGGGCATGCAGGGGACTCCGACCCTTGGCTGACTTGGGGATCTCCACAGGCACGCCCCATCGCGGGTGAGCGGTCACGAGTGTACCACCTGCTTCGAAACCCATGGCAGCCTCATCTAGTTTTGCACGTACTTTGTACATCTTGATCATAGATCCTGAAGGGTCCCATGCTTTCATGAACTGCTCTCTTGTCAGAACTTGCTTGCTACGCGTGTTGTAGGCGAGCAGGACATGACTAGTCGTCGCTGAGGGGGGTGGATAAAGCAGAGGACGTAAATCTTTGAGAATGATCTGAGTGAGGTAGGCGGCATCGGTAGCCGGGAGGGAATCATAGAGAGAGCGTAGTATTGAAGATTTAGAGCGCTTGGTATTGGACATGGATGCGTTTCCATCGTGAAAGGACTTGTCAGAGAAAAGGGAGGTGGACGCCAGTTCGTCCAGGAGTGCATCGACTTCTTGAAGACTCTTGGGTCCAATGGCGTTCTGAATCCATGTGTCAATATGGCCGCAACGCACATATCACACCTCGAGAGGCACCTCTGTTCCGGGTACGGCATATTTAAGGAGTTCCTCGCCAAGGCAGCCAGAAGCGGACTCCTGGCTCCAAGCTTTCAACTGCTTCGCATCCCTGGTAAATACCGTGGACGAATCCAAGCATTGGCCGAGATATTGTGCGAGGAGTGTTTCTTGTAGACCGAACTTCCTCTGGGTATCGTCTTCAGGGAAAAGGAGTCGCAACACTGAGGCAGTCGCCCCGCGTGGAAGAGGAGAATAATTTCTCCTCAAAGCTTCTATCCACCTGTGGACGACAGCACGAGGAGAGTGGCTTGAGGATGTACTAGACTTGTGCGCTCGAGACAGGGTCGTTCTCGCTGGGATGCTGGCTATTTCTCGCAGCAGAGAGACAAAACTATATCGATCTAGCGACACTCTCGCACAGATGTTAATGACTTACAACGAGAACGGTATCTCCTTGACCCCGTCTTGCACGTCCATGTGAGACGGGGGCACAGCCTTGCGTTCAACTTGGCGTTCGCAAGCTCGAGCCTAAAGGAGCTAGTAGCAACACATCATTATAATACCTCTCACTTTGGCTACCAGTACGTATTACCAGACATCACACCTCTGAGGTTCGCCAGCGATTCCACACTGAATTCGAAGTTTCTAACTGTTACATTTATCGTGTCTTCATCCACAACGTCCGTCAAGCCAGCTGGGTATATACACCAAAAGTCATGGGGTGCGGGAAACAAGGGGTATAGATATAAGACACATCTGATGTTACGGATATTCGTCAAAGACAGACAATTCTGTCGGAAGGAGCAAGGGTTGAAGAGCGGACACGGTTCTGGTCAACTTTGTCTTGCAGTCTGCAAGGGTGAAGGAATCGCGGATGGGATTGCATCCGTTGGCGGTCGCGGCGATATTGGAAGGCCCATTACCCGGCTGTGTCGGTTTCCTCTCTTGGTGACAGCGATGTTTAAACCGAGGCTGGCAGCGACATGAGACGCATGCGACTGCGATTGTGATTGCATGGCGGGGAACGTGAGTTCCGAGTACTGAGATGGATTGCTCGAGCGTGTTTGACTGGACTCCACCGTTGCATCGTTTTCTGTTGTCTCGTTGCCGCTCTCGTACTGGGTTGAGAGGTTATCACTGTCCTCGGAAGGAGTCTCCTCCGTCGATGCTAAAAAAAGTGACGAAATTGTGTGGTAGGTGACCCAATAGAAGAAGTGAAGACGAACCATGCAAGGTTCTCCCCGACAGACCGAGAAGCTCGTCTGCCGCTGCGTCTGAATACTGTCGGCTATTTCGCCGACTGAGCTCGCCGTCCTGATCTGCGTCATCCTCGGTAGTATCGTTGGCCGCATCAACGTTGAAAACCCGATTAAACTCCCCAAGCATCAAGCTGAAGACACCAGCAGGTATGCCAAGCGTAGGACTGAAGACAATCCCGACGTTTCGCATCGTCATTTTGTTGACAGCTGAATTTTGTACAATAAGGATCAAATGAGCGGTTAACGCGCGAAGTAAGCTGTAGTTGGCGATAGGCAGCAACGCGATAAGATGCGATAGTTCGCGGATGCGTTCTTGCGGTTCCACAAAGTCTGCAAGCGGTGTCAACTTCACTCTGATGCGAGAAAACAAGGAAAGACACGAACCCATTACAGAAAGGAATCTCATGTGCAAGTCGCGCGTCAAAATGCTTGCAGGTAATTCTCGAAGAAAACTTTTCAACAAACCAGCGATGGCATGGGGATCCCAGTATTCATCAGATGCCAAAAGGTCTACGTCCTCCTCTTTACGAATCGTCAGCGCACCACGGTGCCAAGATGGGATTTCCAACATACCAGTGTTGAACCTATCCTTGAGACCTTTGATCACAGCGGAGCTCCCACTTAAGCGATAGATACCCTCTTCTTGGTCAGCCTTTTTTGCTTCGAGATATTGTATACATCGGAAGACAACTGCTGGTAGACGGGCGATCTCGGCGACCTCGAGGGACTCTTCTAGCGGTATTCCAAACACGGCTCGAGGAACAAACGTCGGGACTCTGTCGGCGGGCTTTCCAAAGTTCCAAAACGATCTTGACTTGGCCTTTTCTCGTCTGTCACTCGACGAGGTCCCCTCCGTTGGGGCATCCTTGCTACCAAACTTGTAACCTGCGGGGATGGGGGCGCCGTTAAGAGGTCCCGAAATTTTTATTTTCCCGTTCGGATCCCCGCCTCGCGAAGGTAAGGAACCAAGATCGGGTGAAGTGGCGCGGTCGGGGAATGTGGCTATTGTAGGCGAGCCGGACACTGCAGCCAAGCCAAGGTGGTATGACTTCCTGTCCCGTCGGACCTCCCGGGGTCGTCCAGATTCAGGTCTACCTTGCTCCTGTTTTGAATGCGCTACTCTTCGGTCATTGTCTGCATAATGACCCAGCTCCGAGCTCGATCTGACCGCCACCAAGGCTTGGTTAGCAGCTTCAAGCGGGGAGGTCGTAGGTAAGGAACTTGACAACGTAGGTTCTACGCGGTCTACAAGCCTTTTAGTGTGCTCTTCATGAGCGGACGGGTCCCGGTCTGTGTTAACAGTGTGAACGGATCTAGTTGGAGAGGGATATGGCTCGTCAATCGAGGCAGAGCCTGGGAGAGGCGCTGCCTGGAAGAACTTGAAATTACTTGCGTCTTGCGTAAGTTGAGATATAGGGATTACCGTCGTCCGCGAGATATCGTCTTTTGACACTCTCATTCCGCGTTTTCCATTTGGCGTGGTGACGGCGGTGTCTTGGTTTGAGCTCACACTTGAACGAGGTTGTCCCAATCCAGGGCTGTGAATATGGGAGACATTGACTGAAAGGTTTGGTCCGATCGAGGCCTGGGCCAGAGGAAATGAATCCTCATTGAAGGTTCCCGTGATGTAACGAACAAGTATGTCCACCCAACTATCTCGCTCGGCGTCACTTTCAGCACACAAGACATGCCGTGAGTTAGAGCCGCCAGGCACCCTTTTTGCTTCAATGATAAGGAACGCGTGCCGATAATTCTTCTCGTCGTCGTTGTCTGCTGTCCGTTGTTGACGACCTATTTGCGCATTCGTTATGACGATGGAACCAAGGTGAGCACCACCCCGCTGTTTCAAGATTAGATGGAAGAGAAGCGCTCATGTTGCAGACGCTTACACTTTCATAATATTCAAGGACAGGGCCCTGTAAGACGAAGTACCGGGTTTTCCACCCCCCAAAGTTTTTCCCTCGCTTGGTGAGGTAGCCTTCTTTGTGTCCGGCTTGCATCACTGGCTTCTTTGCATCACGGACAACGTCCGAAGTGAAGAACGCGATGACTTCATCCTTGTTCTTAACTGGAAGATCGATTAATGACTGTAGATACAGCTCCAGAGCAGCCTAGAAGAACAATATTCAGTGCTGAAAACAGGGTTACATCTTCACTTACTTTACGCTGATCGGATTTTGCAGGTGCATGATCCCTCCAGAGTTTACCCTCTGGGAGGGTTGCAATCTTCTTTGAAACCCCCCTCCCAACGATAGCCCTCAGTCGATGGTCAAGTCCCAGTACGTCAGAGTATAATTTTTCTACTTTCCAAGATTCCTTGCCATTCCCAGGATCCACTTCAATCTCGAAAGACAATACTTCCTTGCCTCGATCATTCGGCCTGATAGAGGAATGCGAAACCATGACACGAGTAGTTTTGAGGTCATTAGCAATGAGAGGGAGTGCACGGAAAGTGGGACTGGGTCCATTGCCTGAGGTACCACGCGCAGTTTTGGTTAGTGAAAGATAGGATTCAGGTGACGGAGAGTCCGGGTGAGACGTCAACGGCGTAGATTCTATGGACGACTGAGATTGCGACAGCATGGAAGCATCGGATTGAGACTTCCAACGAGTCTGTGATGCCACGACTGGTTCAGGAGCTGAAGGCAACTGGGGTGCTGGGTTCGGCATGGATTGCGATGGGATGCTCTTGGTGTGACTTGGATGTACTCGGATGGGACCGTGTGAAGGCGAGGTACAGTAATCATCGGTATCGGTAAATTTGTCATTGTTGATGGCCGACAAGGGCTGTTGCTGTTCAGTCTCTTCAGACTCCTCCTCCTCGTCCATGTCGAGAAACTCGGTCTCATCTCCGCTATAGGTACCAACAACGGGTGGTCCAGGAGTTGTTGCAGCAGCAGTCAACCCCGGACTTTGAAGCGGACTGTCATCCATGTTGGTAATGTGGCGCTTGGTCTCGTCCGGAAGAGAAACGTCCGAGTCTCGCTTTACCGGCTTGGAATCTTCAGGGATTGGACTGAGTAAGCCAGAGCTAAGGCTGGAAGAGGCAGGGGGTATAAATGACGTAGGGTGGGTACCGTGTATAGAGGGGACGGGAGTCGAGTGAACCGAAGGTGCCTGTGGTGAAACCACGGTGTTGAGAGTGTGTGAGTAAGATCCCAAGACCCCATTAGCATCGACGGGCAAGCCCGAAGGAATGACACTTTGTTGAGAAGGCTTGACTTGTGGTATTTGAACTCCCGAGTCGTTGGCAGTCGAGGCGATTACACGAGTATATGCCTCTTCAGCAGCTTCGCTTGGACGAGATAACAGCGAGGAAGAGGGTGATTGATTTGAGGGTGCGCTGGAGCCTCCTTTGGGAAGAGACGCCGACCTAGGGGGTGCAATGGCATGTGGCAAGGATATATTGGGGGACACATTGTGATGGGGAACCTGAAAATCGCGGCCGTTGACATCTTGTGAATGAGGAGGGGTGACAGGACGATCATCATTGCGAGAACCTGAGGGTATGGTTTCAGCGAAAGAGGGATTACGTGAGACTGGAAGGGAAGAACAGACGTGATGTATCAGACGGATGTCGCACCATGGTGGCACGGGGATCGAGAGAACCGTTTTCTGAAGTAGTGGACATGGCAGTGTTGGATACGGATGGTCTTAATGACTTTGGCTTGTCTTTGTCCTTCTTGGCGAGCTCGACGCTGAGACCAGCAGCCTGAAGACGAGCCTTATAAGCATCCCGCTCGGAGCGCATGCGTTCGACCTCCTTGAGGACTTGATTGTAGCCACTGCGCTGCTTTTCGATCAGTTTCCATAGCTGAGTGTTCTGAGTGGAGAATATGTTTCGTTCGGAAAGTGCCTGGTCAAGGGCAGCGAGGGTGGGATTTGGAGCACTGGCGTGTTGAGCGAGAAGGGCATCAAGGGAGATGGGATGGGTCGTTGGATTAGTGGCGGAGGGAGGTAAGGAGGAGGAGGGATGTGGACGTGAGGAAGTGGAGTTGGATGATGAGTGGCGGTCGCGAATATGGGTACCATCAAAAGATGAACTTGGGGGAGAGCTCATGGTGGCTATAACAGGTCGATACAACTGTTGGGGTGAGTTGCCACTGGGTCCGGCGAGAATGTCGCCTGTCGTGAGCGCTGCGGGTACGGGTTGGAGATTCGTGGCGAGGTCGTAGCAGATGGAATGGATGGAGGAGGAGAGGAGCACGACGACGATGGGCTTGACGTCTCGGCGCTCTCGGCCGTTCAATCTGTCAATTCTCTGATTTGATTGGTCCAACCCCACAAAAAAAAAATGAAAAAATCCACGCTGCAGCCTTGAAGATTTCGATCTGGTTTCCAGGTTCTTTGCTGTTCCCCGTCTCTGACTCTGAGGTTGGCAGGTTACCAACAGCGTCGTCGACGTAGCAAGCTGCTATTACTTTAGCGACATTGGCACTTGGCCCCACCTCGACACTTCCATATTCAGACAATACGTTACATGTATAGTCTCCGGACCGTCCAAGCCCCGTCCGTCCGAGTCCGTCCTAATAGTACTCCATTCCTTCAAATAATCACCACCATGCTCTCGTATACAATTCGTGCAAGCCTCCGCACGCCTCTCTCTCTGACAACCAACGCCGCGAGGACTTTCCGACGCGGAGACCACGTTCGTTGCATTTCTCGTTCTCAACTAGTCGACTTTCCTAGTACAGGTTACCTTGCCCTAAGCCAAGCCAAGGAATCTGAACCCCCTGTCGAGACCGACT
>JBBPQG010001274.1:0-11190 GCA_038092395.1 Boletus variipes var. fagicola
ACTACCGCACTGTAGACCACTTACCCAGCATAGGGTTGTCGCCGAAACCACTCTGGGGAAGGTGGACGCTACGTGGTATCGCAGTCAGATCAGGGTCACCATATCAAAATAGTACATACGGTACGCACGATGTCATCCAAATCCATCTCGCTTCCACTGTCCTCAAAACCGAGTCGTGACGCAGAACGTGACTCCCCAGGGATTAGCGGAGTGACCACAGGTCCGCTCGTGGAGAATGAAGCTTGGTCCACTTCGGCGTTCCTCCTCAGCGAGTCCCTAAACAACCCGGATTGAAAAGAAGACAGATTCAAGTTGCTGTACGAATACTGTTGGCTGTTGTTCGTCGTCGTAGCCAATGAGCTCGCATTCGGCGTTACAGTGCTCGACCCAGGTCCAACTTGACCCAAGGACGGTCGAGGCGGTGCCAACGAAGTGGGCACAGGAGGGTGCGACAACTCTTCTCTCGCAGAACTCGTCGAGCTGGAACCAGAAGCGAAACTCCTACCTCGAACATCTTGACTCAACCGGTCTCTCAGGCGCTCTCTCTCCCTCTCCCATTCCCACACTCTTTCTCGCTGGCGTTCCCGATCTAGCTGCCTTTCTCGCTCTCGTTCTCGTTCGCGTTCTCGTCCACGTAGTCTTTCTCTTTCTGCCGCACTCGGTGCATCCCAGTCAAGCAACCAAGCCTCAGCCCCTTCCTCCCTCGAGATCGTCTGCGTCTCTGCAAACAACTCCGAGAACGACCGTTGGAGAGACGTCGACGTCGACGTCACCGGTTCTGTCCTGTTCGTCGTCGACAATGGCATATGCGTGGCACCAAGCGGGGGGAAATGCAAGCTCGTTCCAGTCCCTGGCGCGCTCTCCACACTCGGACTCGGTGGCACCGGCGATGCAACACCCCGATCGCTATTCTCGCGCTCACGCTCGCCCCGCGAGCTACCTGACCACCGACTGTCCGACTCATCGTCCGCATCAAAGCTTGATCGACGGAACCGCGCGCGAAACCGCTCAAGCGCAAGCGCGTGTCGTCGCTCGGACGCACTTTCAGACATGAGGGAGTTGGAAGATGGGATGGACGTCCACGAGGAATGCAAGCGAGTGTGGTCTTGTGAAGAGACTTGGTTGGCGACTGTGGTGGTGGTAGGTGCAGGTCCCCTCAACCTCTCGGTGTGTGTTCCATGTCCACGTGGGGGCACGCGTTCTATTTGTCAATCGTATTACTCAGTTTACAAACACAAACATCATTACGATGTAGATGTACATACCTTCGATAGAAGTATATCGCGATGCAACAGGTTCTCGGACCGGTGCTGGCCTATTTCGATCCTGGGAGGACTCGCCGATGTTGAAGACATCGAAGACAGAGGGGACAGATTCCCGCTCTACAGAGTGCTCCCTGATGACTCTAACGCGGTCGCCAAGGCGAGTGTGTGACATCCCTGCTACTCAAGATTGAGTAGATATCCGAGTGCGATAAAGCGACTACTTTACCTGGTTGCACGCTTGGATGATCCAGACGGGGCGGGACCTCGCGATCCGAACTAGGCACTGGGCTATCGACGCCTCGTCTACGCGATCGGCCATTGACAGAGTCCCCCCCGCCATATAATGTACGATACCTGAGTAAGACATCATCAGTAAAAGTGGATGGCGGTGATGACGACGACGGATTGGGTGGAAAGACTAGCGGGGACAAGCTCCTGGGTACGTGTCTGATATGGGAAGTGGAAGGGTGCGCGGACAACTCGACAGAGGCCGACGGTCGGGTGCCCAGTCGCGTAGTATTTTCGGTGGACGACGGTCGGATGAAAGCAGGCGTAGAACTGGAAGAAACGACATCTCCCACGCGATCATGTGTGGTAAGCGATGAGGAGGCGCCAACAGAGGGGCGATAAGAAGGATAGGGTGGATAGCGAGGGACATTACTATAAGTGGGAGGGAACGACGCAGAGGGGCAGCTACCGGATGCAGTTGAGGCTGCCGCTGCAATATTAGCACTATCTGAAAAGGACGGAACAAGGGAGGAGCGTTAATTGATTCAAGCTGGTCTAGATGTGTGGCGAACTGACCGTTGGAAGACGCAAAGGTGGATAATGAATTGAAGGTTTCGCTGGGTGCAACAGCCACGGCGGATGAGGCAGGGTCTGACGTAGTGGAAGGTGGTAGGCTAGAACCGCCATTTAAAAGAAAGTTCGATGGATCAGAATGCCAATGGTTATTTGAAGGGTTTGGATCTCCGTCAACGGAAGGACCCAGAGATGGCAATGGTGAGGAACGTGTAGCTGCTAGGGAAGTTCGGAGAGCCGCGATATGACGGTCAAACTCTGCGAAACGCTGTAAAGAAGTACGAAGGGTATCTTCTGGGGTTGAAGGAGTGGGAACATGGGGACGTTGGGGCTGGGTAGGTGGGATTGGAAGATGTAGATCGGACATGTGGACATCTTGGGTAGCGACAGAGGAAGGGGGGGAGGCCACAGGATGGATTGGACAATCTACTGCGTTCGTAGGCAAGGCAGACGGGCCATCGGAGAAGATATCGCTACGTGAGCTGGACTGTGCGGTGTTGTAACCACTCGAAGTGGATGGATTGGAGGAAGAGTCATCTATGCTGGAAGAACTTGTACTCCGCGCTCTCTTGTTTCTTGCTTCTGGGTTGTGCGGGCCCGTCGAGGACGTTGTAGTGGGGAAGCGGTTGTTGTTGGAGGATGAGGATGTGCCACTGGTGGTGGGCTGGATGGGCATGGAAGTGTCAGGGTCTGAATCATACCCGCCACACTCCTCGAACGGGCGCTTTCCATGCGGATGGATATTGACACGGTGGAGATGAGTCGACGGATGGTAGCCCGGGGACGACATCTAGCAACGGGCTCGACGCGGACGATGATGGTGGAAGGGAAAGAAGGAGAATCGGCGCTGAGACTGGTTTTTTATTCTTTTTTTTCTCTTATTGAACCAGTGAATGAAAAGGGCGATGGGTGGTCTCGTCCGAGTTACGGGTCACCGGCTGCGCGGCTCCTGGATCGCTCCCACTGCCACTACTCTCGCAGGGACCTGGTCTTGGTAAGTACGTTCCAGCTCGGTGACCCAGCCCATTGAACAATCCGGAATTCAAACCAGGATTTATTTCACAAGCAATGTCATCCTTATTATATGAGAATCCGTTCCCCCTGGTGCGAGAATCTCACTGGTACCTATGCTACATGTGGACATCACGCTGAATATGGCGGCATGCGCCATGGGCATGCATGTATTGTCCCATTGCGGTGGACAGGGCTAAAATCATCGTCTGACGCCGTGCGAGGCGGTGGCGAGAGGGGCATTGTCCACATCTCACCCGGTTTCACTGGCGCAGTCCATTGTAATGGACTTGAAACCCCGGCATGCCCCTTCAACTGCACCCGTTCCACGGCATTCTCGAATGACTCCCTCATTCTCTGTGACATGCCGACGTCAGCGAGCGTTTCGTCAAAAGCTGGCACCGATCGACTCACTCTCAAACACCATAGTGACGTGCAGCAGCACAACAGCACAGCAATCAACGCTATGGCCACCGTGACACCCACCACCAACCCACCCTCCCTCCCAAGTGTCCACACAGTAATACCCACCATCACATTCTCGCTCCCAAAGTTGTGCATCCGAGTACGGGATTTCATGTCGGTTACTGCAGTCGTATTCCCGGCTGAGCTCACTGTGATGAGCCGAGTCCATATGATCCGACCAACATTTCGATCCGAAAACCCCACTTACCCTGCATGTTCTGAACCGTTACCACAGCCCATTTCGATCCGCTCCCAGCCGGTACCTCTCCTACCTCCAACGTTTCAACTGCTCTCGCCGCGGTCAGCAAGGTCGTCTCGTCAGGACCGACGTTTTGCGCTCTGTAACGGTGTGTAGGATGGCATTTCAGTGTTCCTTCAAACCTGTCAACATTGCACACCACGTACAATCTAGCATCCAAACGTCCGCTCTCTGACGGCCGTGTCCTCGTGGCATCCAAATATGTAACCTCCCTGGCCCTATGTAACTCCGTCGGCATCGGTCTCCCCGTGTTGTCCGACATCGCTTCGGATGTAGGTGCGGCATTCGTCCCCATGAGTCCAGCAATGGCCAGAACGGACGCCGATAACCGCATTATTCTCATGATGGTATCAGCGTTGATTGCGAGGCTTCAGGTCGAAATCCCGGGTCAACTACGTCTTTGGCGTTGGCTCGTGGGCTTCAGAGGCGTCTTGACGCTCATCTTTTGTCCCTAATAACCTCGGCGACACAAGTACTCGGGACTAGGAGTATGTGCACGACAGCCTGCCAGCTCGCATCCTAGGATGGCACGACACTACTAACACGTGTCACATCTCGTACAGCAAGTTCTCTGGATCAAATTGGGTCGTTCAATCTGATGATGTATAAGGCCGCGATTTAATTGCACTACTCTCTGCGCCGCGACGGGCAACGTTCCCTTTCATATCGATGCCTTGATCATGCAAGAGGGGAAAGGAACTCGAAACCTTGCGCGTGCGGTCATCGTGCGTGATGATGACATCGTCATTCCGGATCTATCTGACGCCATAAAGCTATGCGGCGCATCCACCGATCCACAATACTTATCCTCGTACCAGCTTTTCTGATTCTTCGTAGCTCCAAGTACGTTGGGATACACGACCATGATGCTGTAGCACTGTATGCTAGTGAACAGGCTCTATGAATAGTATGTATTCGCGCATCAAACGGAACAATATTGTACAGCAGTTTACGCTCGTGGCAAAGGGCACACCCGAGACGCCCATATCTTTTTGGGGTCCTTGTGTGCATGTGTCTCTTATCTTTCAAAGTTCTGGGTCGTACGTACGCTTGCCAAGCCTAGATCCCTCCATGACCCACATACAGTACACTCAGGGAGCACATGATATGAGTGTGTCATGCAGTGAGGTACCAAGCTCCGGTCGCGGCCTATCCGCCGTTGGAAGTGGCGGTCATCCAGAGAGTGCTAGTCCCATTACCTACATTCCCCGCGGAGCTGAATGAGACAACATTGTTCACTATGTCAAGGTACAATGTTTGTAAGCCCCCGATTATAAGGTAAGTAATCAATTTACTCATACTCTCATAGCCATGGTATGTATAAGCACAGACGCCAATGACAAACCCTCAGGCTCTTCCGTATTGGCGGTCTCCGACTATGCAACAAAGACTCGATGGTCAATGGACTGACCGACGGTATGATGATATGGATATACTTACGAATGGTGCACAACGAAAGCTGTTCACACCCGTGACAACCAGCATTACATTACCCGACGGCTTCAGGTCATTGTGCTCCTTGAAACGTGCCCATAACCTTCCGACGGAAAAAAAAAGGGCATCGAGCCCAATGATTAATATAACTTGTCAACAGGAGAGCTCTCCTCCATTGAACACGGTCGTCGGGGAAACGGCGATCAACAACAACGTTTCTACCCACAACCACCTCTGAGATCATACTCGTTATTAATAAGAATGCCTCGCCTTGTGAAGATGTAAGCACCACCTCCACGGTGTTGAACCACCATGGTTGCGTGGGCCTAGGTCGACCTCGTCATCATGCTTTCCGTTGCTGATTTCTTGCTGATCAGGATGTCATACTCGTCACTGTCATCCACGTATCTGGGTCCAAGAATAGATACATCAACATGATGATCCAAACAACAGTACGATCGACACGAGGTTCACGTCCCTAGAAAGAAGGCTAAACTGGCCTTTTAAAAGCAGTGGGGTACAGTCCCAATATAATATGGGACCTTCCCCAACTTGGGGCGTATCCAGACATGAATGACACATACCTTCGAGACGCGGCGGATGGGTGGGCAACTGTGGACTATCAACTGGAGAGATTAATTGTCGGCGAACAATATTGACCACCAAGCGAGCATTGCTTGGCTGACCACTCTCTTACGCAGTCTCGCAGTCCAAACGCAGTGGCTACTGGTGTTCTTGAACTCGGTGAGAAAAGGGAACCAATGTATTTGAGAGAACTGATAGACCTGGATGGCAGCCGCGATCGTGGTGGGAAAAGAACAATATTAGGCCCGGCAAGACGGCCCACACGACCAAATGAGTCCAAATATGGTGGTAGGCCATACAGCATGCCGGCTGTTACCGGTGCGACAAAGCGAGAAAGGTACCGGAAAAGCCGGAAGGAACTTGACTCTACCCCTCGCCTCGATCTGCTCGGGGGAAAGGAGCCAGGTATCTGCCTTGTTCATCCACCAGGTTTGGACTTATTATACATGATGGACAATGTGCCCGACCCCGACACCAAGCTAGGTTGATCTGTTCCTTTCATCCAAGCTTAGGGTCCCACCGCCACATATTCAAGCTACCCAACGTGTGACATTAGTGTTCTGCACTCGTCGCGAAGTATGCTTCTCCGCCTACACACAGCGAGTACGAGTAATGCAAAGCGAGCAGAACGAACGAGGGTATACAAAAACTAGGCACCGAGATGGACATGTAGAATCGAGGGGTGCATTCACAGATTTCATCGTCTTGTTCAGCGCAAACGCTGCGCGGGTATGATCAAGACGTCCGGAGGACTACATCGCCGACGCGAGATGAATCACCTCGTCCGGACCCATCTCGTCTCCGACAGTCGTATGGCACGCCGAGAGATACGCGAATTCGGGATGCACCCAACGATTCGTTGGATTGTAAAGCGTTCGTCGTGCAGAGCGAACGCCGACTCAAACGGCTGTATCCGATCCGGGAGACCATGACACGCAAGATGCACCCATTCGTTCTTGACAAGCTCTTCGACGATCCTAGAGACGTAGGACCTATCAGCTAATAATATCCATTTCCGCACCAAGCGAAAGAAGTTCAGTCTGGCCGGCGCGCTTGACCGATAGCAACAATTTTTTCCCTTTAATTGTAGAATTCGATGCCTTGTGCCGTCTGGCACGAATGAGGGCAGTCAGAGTGGGGTGTAGGATGAGATGTAGAGATCAGGGAGGTTCTGTTGGCCCTTGCGATACGGACCAACGGCGTGCAAGGGCAGCACCGAGAATTCGCCAGTGACGCAATCGAGGTGGATAAGTCATGTGCAAGAAATTCACGATATGGATATGTAGGGGTCTGATCCCAGAGTTTTCGTAAAAATGATGCGAGCTCTCTCGTCACGTCAACCCTGGTCGTGCGCACAGTCAACGTACGAAATTCCGTTGAGAGGTGAACACTTTCCTATGTGACCTGTAATGGGATATGAACACTCGCTTGCATTGACGATGATGACAGGACCCCCACTGGCGGCGCGTCGCAGATCCGTGAAGAGCAAGGGAAGAGGGAAACGCGAGAGGTTAGGAAGTTCACGAATATTAGCCTTGACAGCCTTGCTCATGTCGAGGTTGAGATGACACAGCCTCGCAGAAATGGGGTGTCAGGGGTCTTATGAGTACTTTTTGGAACCCATGTACGTTCCGATGGGACAACGTTTTGATTTTCCGCGACCAGTTCTATAGCTAGTGAGTGTTAATTCCTTTGGTTTGCCTGCACTCACTCCTCATGTCAAGTAGTCTTTTGAAGATGGGAATCGCACAGACTCAGAGTGTTGAGCAACTTGAACCTCAAGCACTCCTGCCGAACAACCCCTTCGTTCCTCCAAAAGGAGGGATCTGCCTGATCAACAACCTCCCTCATGAGCTCCTTTCGCACATATTCGAGCTCGGCCTTGCGGGCGATGTTATGGAAGACGAAGAAGATATAGCGGACTCCTACTACAACCATCTCCACGCAACGATCGCCCATGAAAAGGATATCCATGATCATGACGTCGAAATGAAGGAAGACGAAGTTGAAGGAGGTGAAGAGGACGAGGGTGACGAGGGTGCCTCGGATGAAACCGAATCCTGTCACGTCTTTCCTCCATTCACGCTCGCTGTTTCCCATGTCTGCCAGCACTGGCGCAACGTCGCACTCTCGACACCATCTCTCTGGACGGATATTGTAGTCACTCCGGAGGAACGTCCACCGTATGAGCCCGTATCGATGCTATTGGAACGGAGTAAAAGTCTCCCCATAGACATCACTGTCAGTTATGGTGACCTGGACGAATACGAGGATGATTTTGAACCCCCTTCCGACGCCGACCTCGAGATCCTGTTCGCTATGCTCATTCCCCACGTCCATCGCTGGCAAACGATAGAAGTCGCGGTCTCCGAGTACCACCACATGTATACGTTTCTCAACGCAGCCTCTGACCCTTCCGTTCCCGCAGCTGCACAACTCACGACCCTTGAACTCTATCACTACGAAGACACAGAAAACCCTGTCACGTTTCAGCATCCCACCCTTTTCGCTGGTTCGGCCCCTTTGCTTACCAGGATAGTCCTCTGGGGAGTGCATGTCGATTGGGATCAACCATGGGTCGCCTCTGCGTCGAATCTCACAGATCTCGAGCTCGCCTATCATGCTGAAGACGTCCGTCCATCTTGGGCTCAGTTTTCCACCATCCTGCGTAGTGCCTCTGTCCTCCAGAAGCTCAGTCTACGCCAATCAGGACCGTCCGGGGATCCCTCAGTATGGTCCATCGAGTCAACCCCTGGAGGTCCCGCGGATGTCAATGCCCCTATTCAACTTGTTCGGGTCACAGATTTCATCTTCGCGTTCGATACGCAGGCGCGTGCCATCGGGTTACTCCGCAAGTTCTACCTGCCCGCACTCAAACACCTAGCTCTGACCCCTGACGATCACATTGGTGATGATTTCGGCGACCTTTTCCGTGAACTCGCCAGACCAGTATCTCCAGGCCACGAACAGGCGCGCAGCTTGGCGAGCCGCCTTGAAAGTCTCAAAATATCCGGACTTCCATGTCCCATGGAATCCGTCGAGACGCTCTATGGCGAGCTTCAGAACCTTAGGTCGCTCAACCTTTCATTGTATTTCCTCGATCCTTTCTTCCTCGATATCATTTCCACACCCTGCACGTTACCTGGGCGTGGTGATATTTGGCTCCCTCGACTCGTGACACTCTACGTCTCTGGGGGATCCGGGATTGCTCTCCGCAAGCTTATTTTACAGAGAAAGGAAGCAGGGGTACCTCTTACCTCTCTCTTCGTGGATCGAGATTCCGAACTGGACGACGAGGATGTAGATTGGTTGAAGGTGAATGTCAAGACATTCGAGTTTTTCGAGGACAGCGATGTCGAAGATGATGTCGTCGATTCCGATGGGGACGTGGATGATGATGAGTGGTCGGATGTGGACTAGCAAGGTCTGGACTTGCTTGGCGGGGAGTCTTTAGACGTCATCCAGATGCAGATGTCGAGACGATCGTATTGTAAGCATATGAAGTTTGAACGTACATTTTAGGACGCCCTCCTCGACACGTCAACGTCCATGGCCATGTCCCGCTCCACCGTTCCTCCAGGCGAGTCGTCGACGCTCGCGCTCGCGTCCTTGGCCGAGGACGGCCTTGTTTGTGTGGCGATTAGCGTTTTGGCGTAGGCAGGGTTTTTGAAGGGATGCGGGAGGTGGAGGAAAGAAAGTTGTTCTGCAGGTGTCAATGACCCCGTACGCGGGTGACGCAGACGTTGCGCTGTCCATGGCGCGGGCTTTTTCCGTTGACAATGGCCTGTTCAAGGATGCATGGGTTGCCTCGCAGAGGACGTCCCCGACATGGTGATCATCGATGCTGTCCGACGATCGAATGCGGTGCGTTGTTAAATTCGAACAAGTTATTAACTTTCGATGTAACTATATGGTACTTGTTTCGCTACTAAAGTCTTTTTTGGGGACTAGTACTGTCAGTGCAACTAGAAAAATCTGTGTTCGCAGCATGAAAGTCACAAGTCGGCTTCAACTCGGATCGCATCTCCGGAGGATCACTAGCACTCCTGTCCTAATCATATGTTCAAATATAGAACTGACAAGTAATGGATCGGCCTACGCTCAACCTGTGCCCTTTTGTTGAGCGACATGTTTGTGCAGCCATAGTATTCTCATCGCTCGACCCTATCGCCTTTATCTGGGATTTACGGATTAACTGTCGAACACCAGATTGTAGGCCATACCGTGGCCACCATCATGAGAACGTTGTCACCGCAGTGAGGGTGCATGATGCTTTGTCATCACTGGCAGATGCGAATCATCGGGAGCTGAGCTTGCGAACTCACGGATGATCATGATCGTCACGTCTCTCCCCCCTCTGCGATTCTATCAACAGGTCATGGCGGCAAAGGACATCGACTGAAAGCTTGCCGCCTCTCGATGAAGCTAACCATTCTGATAGCATCTGGTTAAACCACGCACCCTATTGATCGAGTCAGTCAATACCAGTATCCTCGCAATGATCCTCGGGTGGAAAATCGTTTATATATATATGGGAAACTGCATCATTAAATGGCCGTTCACATAGCCGTTCACCGCCTGAGTTATAGTGCTCCTACTCTCCGCGGAAACCCGTGGGGTCGCGATCATCATGACATGTCCAGACTTAGCTCATTTTCACACACTGCGCTAGCAAAAGTTATCGACTCGGAGTGGGAGTCGGTGCGCAGAACCCACTCTTCTCTCATCCCTCTATTCGATCAGAGCAACCTGCAGAGATGGCCGAGCCATATGCTTCAGGTCATCAAAGTGACAACCACTGGTCAACGCCACCATCAGACGATGATATACCGTCCACAACAGTACAGGAAGGAGACTCATCCTACGAGAGCAAGCATCTCGTCCTACTACTTTCCCGCAAGTGCAATGCTGACGTCCTGCTCACCACAGCACTCCTTGACGACGGCAGTCCGAGCCTGTCCTCAACCAGGCCCGACCGTACCCTCCGCTCCTGGTGCTACACACTCCATGCATTCCTCGTCGCCATCCATGCTGCACTCGTCGCCATGCTTTTCACTCATCCCGAACATCGGTTCTCAGTCTCAATCGACAATACCATTGCTACCATTGTGTTAAAGGTTTTCCTCCAGGCATTTTACACGGTACGCTCGTGTGAACTCGCTCAGTGGATACTGACGTGACAACACCGGAAAGATTTACACTGCAGTCCTTGTCTTCATGGTACAGCGGCTCGCGATATATGCTGCCATGGCCAAACAGCAGAAGCTCACCACTATACACGACGTGCGTGGTGCATGGAACAGCATCGGGGCTGCGATCAATACATTGTGGCAGCAAACCAAGGTCATGTCCTCGCCGTCGACGATACTC
>JBBPQG010001275.1:0-11185 GCA_038092395.1 Boletus variipes var. fagicola
GGGTCGCTATGACCCTACATTCTGGAAGCTCTGACTGTTCAGTGATGCAAATGTTTTTTCTCGCTCCCTTTATTGGTTCATACTGACATGTCATCTTTCCAAGAACCTACTTTCAACATGTCATCCACCCTCTCCACCATCGCCAAGCTTAACGGTGTTAACTACAAGTGTTGGACCCAGGACATGGAGGCCTACCTTCACACCATTGGCGTTTGGAACAAAATGATGAACAAGACCTGTCCCACCATGGCTGCTGGCACTACTGCTCTTACTGCAGCTGAAGAAGAAGCCCAGGACAAATGGGATGAGAACAATGACCGAGCCCTTGGCTCCATCTGCCTCCACATTGAGCCCTCCATTGCCAGCTCCTTCACCACCTATAACACTGGTAAGGAGATTTGGGATGCCATCAAGGCAAAGTACGAAGCTGCCTCTCTTGCCTCTACTTACACCGAGTGGAAAGTTATGCTCGGGATTACATTCCCCAACAACAACCATCCTGGCCACACTTTCTCCAAGCTGAATGCCAGCTTTACACAACTAGAACAACTCCAGCATAAGGTCCCTGATAATCTCAAGGCCCTCATCACAGTTGCCAAACTCCCTAAGTATGTGGAGTCCCTTCATCAGCAACTAAATGCTGCCATCGATGCCAACACCACCAAAACCAAGATTACATCTATGGTCAACCTGGAGACCCTCCTCGTCACTGCTTGGACACACCACCTCTCTCGCTGCCCACCCCCTTGCGCACAGGCAAACAAGGTATCCAATGTCCATCGCCAACAAGGCGACCCTCAATTCAAGCAGCAACAGTAGCAGCCCTCCTCCGATAAGAAGGATGAGGAGAAGAAGGACCAGAAGAAGAAACGCCATCAGGGCAAGCGCTCTGAAGAAGGAGAGAAGAAGCATAAGGATTGCACGGCTACCACTGCTGAACAATCCTTCGCCTCATTTGCTTTCACAAACTTCCTCCAAGAGCCCATGGTCTTCAGCCCGGCCTCTACCACCTTCACTGAGCCCACTCAGGACCCTCGCGCTCTCATGCATACAATCGGTGCCGCCCACTATGGTCCCCCTGCCTTCCCACAGGTCCAACAAGCCATCTCCCTCGCCCAATGAATTGGGGAAACTCCCACTCCTCAGGTTGTTTGCAACCTTGAACCTACTGCAAACCGCCACCACCAACGTATTCATATGCAACAGCACTCCGCCTTCAATGAGGATGGTGCCTTCAGCATGAGGACCATTCCCTCCAACCACGCAGGCCCCTCCATGCCCTCTCTCATAGAGCACATGGAGACTCCAAGAATTGTTGAGATTTTCTCCGATTCAGAGGATGACGAGGATGAAACAGTCAGCCTTGGCGAGGAAATGGAGGTGGATGATTACATCACGCAATTCTTCGATGACAGCGCACAATGGCAAGTCCCTCTCTTCCTTTGTCCATCTCTAGCAGACACTGATGTGCGGTTTCTATCGCCTCAGATTGTATGTAGATTGTATATGATGCATATGCCTATACTAGTAGATGTATTGGACAATCCTAGTACTTCTCCCTTCTCTATGTGTGACCGCTGTAACAAGCAAACGACTAAGAGTAAAGGAAAGGAAAGAGAGCATGATGACCACCTCCCAAACGACATGTGGCTCCTCGACTCAGGAGCTTCATCACACTTTACCAACAATCTAAATGATCTTATAGAGTATTCTGCATTTACACAACCTACCTACTGACAAATAACAACAGTTTCGACAGTTCCATGTTCTGATCCCAGAACCCCTATTCCGGAACCACTTCCGAAATGTTCCCATGCCTTCCAGACTTGGAACCACCGGAACCACTTCCGGAATATTCCCACGCTCTTCCGATCTCGAAACCCCTATTCCAGAACCACTTCCGGAATATTCCTGTGCTCTTCTGAGCATGGAAACACCGAAACCACTTCTGGAACTCCCTCGGAAAGCACGGAAGCACCAGAAGTACTATGTTACAGTCTACTAGGGGGGTACACTTTTTCCACCTTCACTACGCTTACGTGGTTGTTCTCCTTTACTTGTTTCTCTCTAGACTCTGTCTTGTACTCTATGGAGTTGTATTCATACTGGAGTTGTCCTCCAGATAGTTTCTCCTTTTATGTCCATTGTTTATGTACTCACATGGTGCCCCGCCTCCGTTCCATATTTAGCCTCTTCCCTTCATTCCGCTTCCATACAGGATTTCTTCGGACTTCTGCCCACACAGCGTTTCTCTTTTAGATCACACTGCCACTTCCCACAGTTCCACATTATTGGGATGGACTATACGGAGCACAGTCGTTCTATGGACTCCCGCCTCCTTTTTCCTTTTATATCACTTACCTTACTCACACAGACCAGGGGCCTACTGTATATATATACTCTGTACTTTATCATGTATTTTCCCTAAGCTAGTTCTACACAATATCAGCATAGTTCTGATGATACTTCCCGAGAGCTCCAGCAGCTAGCATCTGGATATTGGAGACATGTCGAGCCCACCTCGAGTCTCAGTTCGTCTTCTGAGATAGACAGTGGTAGACATCGCATAGCAGGCTCCTCTACTCATTACCTCACCCTCTACTCATTAAACTTGTTCAGACCAAGGTAACTTCACGCTTCGCTCGTCACTAACTGCACTGTGCATTACAAAAGAACTAGCTTCTCCCCTTGTCCCTACCTTTGTGTAGAGGACACATCCCACCACCAACATTTCCCGATTCAGTCTATTCAGAGATTCCTCTAGCCCAGAGCCAGGTCCTTCTGCTCTGCTCCCTCTGTCGGCACCTCCTAGTGCTAACCCTTCCCCTCTCCTGCACATCCACGAACTACCTCTCAGACACGCCTTCTTTGTCCCCCTTCCTGATCGCTTTTCCTCCCCTGAGGCAAAGGTGACTTACAGACAAAGACAACAAGACTTAGCTGAGGTAAATAGGAGACGAGGAAGAGCAACCAACTATCTTGGGCTAGACTATCAACCGACACCGATTCCGTCGGTGACCCCGTTAACACCTCTCGCAGCACTTCCTCCGCTGCCGCTGTCCCCTTCTTCAGACGAGGACCACCCTGCTAGTTATCACGACCCAGACACAGATTCCGACATTGACATTGACCTGGCTCCTGAAGACGACAACATGGTTTCAGAAATTAAGGCTGGGCTCCCCGAGGACTTTACCAGGGAGGCTAAGGACTCTAACTGATGGCTTCTCTCTATGAAGGCCTACTTTCTCATCAATGATCGACTTTACACGGATATGACTAAGTCCCTTACTTTTCTCAACAAAATAAGCAAGGGCCGTGGAAAGACCTTTGCGGAAGGATGGCTGATGAAGCTTTTAAACCCAAGAGTCGCAGATGCAGACAAAACCTTTGAACGAATTACAGAAGCATTTGAGTCTACTTTCGCCCCATATGATGTAGCAGCAAAGGCTAGGATCGACCTCTCTCAACTACGACAGATCCCGGAAAGGCTCCCAGATGGAACTACTAGCAACGGCTTCCCCACTTATGCCTCGCAGTTCCATCTCCTTGCGGAGAAAACTGGGATCGAGGACTCCACTGCCCTGGTGGAATGGTTCCTCCACAGTCTTAGCCAATGCCTCGCTGCTATGGTACTCTCTTGTGAGAAGGTACCCACTACCTATCAAGAATGGATCGATAAGGCGGGGAAGTTTTCTCAACAGCTTAGGAGGATAGACGATTTACACAGGAAGGTCCCATATATCCCTGCTCCCTCCTCTCAAAGCTCCACTCGCGACCCATATGCTATGGACGTAGATGCCGTACATCTCACCCCAACACAGCGGTCTGAGTACATGAAGAGCAACAAGTGTTTTGTGTGCCACCAGGTTGGTTGTAGGTCCGCCAACCACTCCCAATCTGGAACCGACTGGACACAATTCCGTCATATGCCCCGCTTGTCACAAAAATATCACACACCCCAACAACGACAGTCGCAAAGCACAAGAGCCATATCCACCAACGACAGCTTTGACGATGTGACTAGATGGGAGGGTAATGAGGTCCAAGACTATATAGAGAGTCTACCAAAAAAGGACCAAGGCACCGCTATTAAGATCCTCAAAACTGCGTTCGAGGACTTGACGGATTCTGATGCAGAAGAGGAAGGTTACCAGGCCATGGCTGTGGTACGTTCAGCCTCATACCAAGAGTGCCAAAAAGTAGGGATCAAGGTGGACTGCGGAGCCCAGTCTGTATGGTCAAACAGATTTTCTGCTCTCGTGCCAGTGGACCTCCGAAAGACTACCTGGGAGGAAAGCCCTGAGGATGACTCAGGCATGAACCTGAAGGATGTACCCCAGTCACAGATGGTGGGGGCAGAAGCAACCCGAGGTGGGATAACCAGGGACCACCAACACATTGGGGATCATGACATGGGGTTTGGAATGCAACCCTCTAGGCAAGAGTCGGCCCATATCAACACAGTCAAACTAGGATTAAAAAAGATAGCACGATGGGTTGTGCGCAATGAGGAAGGGACTTAGGTAACGAAGGACCAAGCTGGAGGTGAAACCAACCATCCAACCATCGATGGCAAAACGTCCCTCTCGGTGCAGAAGCTCGCCAATACTGGAACTGACCGTGTGGCTGGGCTTAAGGCTTGCAGCTTAAGCAACCCAAGTCACGACCTGGGTAACGTAGGACCAGGCGAGGACGTGGATAATGAAGGACCACGCCAGAATTTTTGAAAGGTGGAGAAGGGTTGACATCGTCCTCCACCTCCATACAAAACACCACTCATTCCATATCACCAGTATTTGTATCAGGGGCAGCTTCACAATCTATCATGATTCCAGTCACTCTTTACCCCTCTGATCGTACTGCATTCAAAATTGTCAACACTAAAGCTCTGATTGACTCAGGCGCCACCGGATGCTTCATCAACTACGCTTTGGTCGCAGCGTGTGGAATCCCCACTTCAAAACTAAAGACTCCCCTGTGGGCGAGCAATGTAGATTGTACGCCTAACCATAACGGCCTTATATGAAAGAAGGCAATGATCTTGATGAAAGTCGGAGAAACCACCCATCTCTGAGAATTCCTTGTTATTGAGTGTGGCAAGGACAACGTAATCCTAGGGCTCCCATGGCTCCGTGACAACAACCCGGAGATAGACTGGAGTACAGGAAAGGTGTGACTAGCCGAGGCAGAACTGACCGACCCGGAAGTGCTCAGTGGTGAAGGGGATCATGCTGCCACTATAAACATATTCAACAGGAAATGCCAGGTAACAAAACTCCGACAATGATGAGCGCGATGGTGGACATGCATGGTTGACTTGGTACTCACTGCCCAAAAGGGGGAGGTTACATTGAAGGTTCCTGAGGTGGACCCGACCACCCAGGAGGAGGAGATTCCCGGACTCTTAAAATGTGAGGAGGATGATGATGATGAAGAAAAGCACCCTGGGCCCTCCATAAAGAAAACTACAATCTTGACTTCCCTGGCTCAGAAAGCAATGAGAAGCAAGGCTCAACTCCCATGGGAGTTTGGAGATTTTAAAGACTTCCAAAAAAAGGACGATGGTCCCCTTCTGCCATATCGGTCGTGTTATGCTTGGTCTGGGTAGGAATGAGCATAGCCTTTGAGTAATCAAGGGACAAGAGCGTCGAGTCAAAAGTACGACGAGGACTTATAGAACGGAGGGTTGAAGGTCAAGGGTACTTGTGGGGGCATCCACACAAGGGTCAAGGGGACTGGACTGAGACCAGTAGTTCGAGGTTCAAGGGAACTGGGCTGGAACCAGCAGAGGGTGAGGCAAGAGCAGATAGATTGTACATGGTACAAAAAGATAAAGGAGCTCAAGCGTGGGGAAACGCTAGAGCAGTATCTACGACTTATATATGTTGGATATACAAGCATTGAGGGCAGGCATAGAAAAGAATAGAAACAGGTGGAAGAGATGATGACTAAGTAAGTGGAGACCATCGGGATGCCGGCGGGAAGAACACATGAGAGGAATGTGTCATCATAAAAGAAAGAAAAGATAAGTCCGTGGAGAGTAGACGAGACGCGTTGTTGATACAAAACGAGAAAGAAAGGAGAGAATCATAACAGGTCATTCAATCACGGCATTGATCTAGACGACACTTTCAACCCACGAGTCACAAAGGCATATCCACTCAACCCTAAGGAGTGAGAGGCATGCCAAGAATTTATACAAGAACATCTAAAGACCGGACATACATAACCATCAAACTCTTCCCAGGCCTCTCCATTCTTCTTCATCTCTAAGAAAGACGGTAACCTGAGACCATGCCAGGACTACCATTACCTTAACGAGCACACCATCAAGAACGCATACCCTCTTCCGCTCATTGGAGATCTAATGGATAAGCTCAAGGGTTCTCGCTATTTCACGAAGATGGATATTCGCTGGGGATATAACAATGTCTGGATCAAGACTAAAGATGCCTGGAAGGCAGCATTCATCATGCCCTTCAGCCTCTTCGAGCCTCTCATTATGTTCTTCGGCCTTTGCAACAGTCCAGCGACTTTCCAGTCGTTTATGGATTTTATTTTCAAAGATATGGTGGCGGAAGGATGGTTGATCATCTACATGGATGATATGTTGATCCACTCCAAGGATCTCAAGGAACACCATGACAGGACGAGGCGAGTATTGGAGCGGTTAAGAGAGAACTGACTCAGCCTCAAACTAGAGAAGTGCAAGTTCAACGCCCTGGAAGTAGAATTCCTCGGTATGGTCGTTCGTGAAGGAGTCATCAAAATGGACCCAACCAAGCTCTCGGCGATCGCAACATGGGAACCCCCAAAGTTGGTTTGTGCAGTCCGTTCGTTCATCGGATTCTGCAACTTCTACCGCAAGTTTATTCCCAATTTCTCTGACATCATGGGACCGATCTTGGATTTGACAAAGAAAGGGCAGCCATGGTCCTGGATGCACGAGCAACAGAAGGCCTTCGACCTCCTCCAAAAGGCCTTCACCACTGAACCGGTACTATGGATGCCGGATACCTCGAAGCCGTTCTACGTAATGATGGACGCCTTGCTTACAGCAAGCGGCAGTGTATTAATGCAGAAGGATGGCAATGGAGATCTGCATCCTAGCTGCTATGTATCTAAGATGTTCTCACCAGCAGAACACAACTACGACATCTACGATTGAGAACTTCTAGCGGTTATATGCACGCTAGAAGAATGGCAGCACTACCTCACCAGAACTGACCGGCCCGTCACTGTGCTCACAGACCACAAGAATCTGTGCTATTTCAAGGATCCAAGGAAGCTCTCTAGGACTACAACCTCCTGTTTCAGCACACTCCAGGGATTAACATGGGCCCCGCGGACGTGCTCTCACGCAAGGATGATGTGGAAACAGCAAACAACAACACTGCCATCTCCTTGCTGCCAGGAGAGCTTTTTATCAAGCAACTCAACACCAAAATCTGGACTTCTATCGAGAAGTCATCCACCTCCAACCCATTCGTCATAGGTCAACTGCGTTTGCTCCACGAGGGTGCATTGGGCATTCCCTGCTCCTCCATTCATGACTGGCACTTTGACGATGGGATTCTCTACTTCAAGGACCAGGCCTATGTGCCCGAGGATCATTGACATGACCTCCTCCACATCTTACATGACTCGCCCGCAGGCGGTCATGGCGGGTATTACTGAACGGTTAACCTCATCCAATGCGACTATTGGTGGCCTGGCCTCACTGCGTTTGTGCGCCACTTCACACAGGGTTGCGCGAGCTGTCAAGCCAACAAGGTTAATACTCATCCTACTGTTCCCCCATTGACCCCTCTTCCTGTCGCCTCCTCCTGACCTTTTCAATGTCTCTCTGTCAACCTCATTATGGACTTGCTGCCATCGCATGGATATGATTCAGTCATGGTCGTGGTTGACCATGGTCTTACTAAGGGGGTGATTTTCACTCCATGTCACAAGAGCGCAGACGCCGAGGGTGTCGTGCAACTCTTTTTCGAAAAAGTCTTCCCATGGTTTGGACTCCATGATAAGATTATCTCAGACTGTGGTCCGCAATTCACCTCGGCCTTTGCTTGACAACTGGCCAGGCTCCTTGATTATGATCCGCTCCTTTCTTCCACATACCATCCGCAAACCGATGGAGAGACGGAACGGGTCAACCAGGAACTCGAGACTTATCTTCAGATCTTTTGCCAAGGTGACGCCTCCTGTTGGTCGGATCTCCTTCCAATGGCAGAGTACTGTCACAATTCCTCTGTCCATTCCATAACAGGAAAAACTCCTTTTAGCCTAATGATGGGGTACAAGCTGCATGCCTACCCATGGATTGGAACTATGTTCCTTCCTGCCCTTGAGAAACGACTCAGGGACCTCGATGAAGTCCGACTAGAAGCCACTGCTGCACATGAGAAAGCGCAACAATACATGAGGGAACATGTAACCTCAAAATTCAAACCCTGGAAAGTTGGAGATAAGGTGTGGCTTGAAGGCCACAACCTGAGACTCCGCTACCCCTCTAAGAAACTCGCTCCTCGACGGGAAGGACCGTTTGAGATTACACAAGTCATATCGCTGGAATCTTATAAACTCCAGCTCCCACGAACATGGAAAATTCACAATGCCTTCCATGCCTCCCTTCTCTCCCCATATAGAACTACTGCGGAACATGGAGAAAACTTTATCCCGCTTCTGCCGGACATAATAGACAGAGAAGAGGAATTTGAGATTGATCAGATCCTAGCCCATCAGGGCTCTGCTCGACACTGCCACTACCTCGTTTCGTGGAAAGGATACCCATCCTCCGAAAATACCTGGGAACCAGAGTCCAACCTGGGACACGCTGCTGACCTCCTCGAGGAATATAAGGTGAGGGATCCCCTCACTTTTCCTCCATAACCACCGCATACCACTCTTGTCGTTTTAAGTGTTGAGCCCTAGCTCTGCTACATGTCGTCAATCGCATCCTCCTATGTCCACATCATCCCGGCTGACATCCCCATCCGCATCCACCGTCTCCCAACCCGCTCTTGCTGAATCCTGTACTGCGCCATCCTTGAGAACGCCGCCGCCTCTATCGCATTACCCTCAATTCCCACTTACCAGGACGTTCCAGTACTCAGATCCTTGGTTGGCATATTCCATACCTATGCCACCTCCCGTACTCTCCATGCCCAGCTATTTCCAGATGGGACCTTGCTTGTCTATGCCGCTGCCATGGAACAGTCCATCCACGAGTCTCGAGACGCAATTCTTGATGCACTCCATGACCATGGATTCAACGACGTCTTTCGGGGACTCCCTAGACCCCTCTTCGCACATATTCTTAGACTGATACTTAACACACTCCCCTCCAACCTACGATGATACTATTTCAATGATGACGAGAATCACCCATGGGATCGGGACACTTGGGCCTGGGATGAGGTTGATGGATCTATGAGAAGGGAGGATGGAGATAGTGATGCAGGGTCCGCCTCAACAGATTGAACCACCTCCTGCACTCCCATCCCCGTGCCACCTCCACCAACCCTGGCCTCTTGCTCTTCTACCACAGGACCAACTGATGGTGGCAATGGAGTTAGCGGCGATACTTGCTCCCGAAGTCTTTCAGAGCTTCCTGCCTCCTCCGATGAGGTTCAAAACTTCCTCACCACAATCCCCTTACTCGGAGCCACCACCCCACCTCCTGACAACATCGTTCTCCCTGCCTGAGAGCACCCTGTCTCACCATCCTCTGGAGCAAGTTCTCATAAGCTCAAGCGGGCTAAGGCAACACTTCAGTTCGGGCTCCCATCTTCTGCCGCACGAGCTGTGGGAGGCTCTACTAAAGGACTGTGCAAGTGCTCGCGCGCAGACACACCCTATCCCACCTCCGGTAGATATAACAAGGACACTGCGGCATTGCCCTTGCCGATGCCTGGTTCCTTCCAAAACCCAATAGACGTCGACTCCATCATCCTCCCTCCTTGTCATCCCCTCACCCACTACTTCACCTGTTGAGAATTTGGCCATCTTCGCCCTGATTACCCTCACTACCAGTGCCCATTCTGCCTCACCACAGCACCGGGGCATATTCAAACCTTTTGCCTGCACTGCTGCTGTCCCATCTGTGGAGAATTAGGACACTGTGAGGAGAACTGTGTCGTCCGTCGCAACCCCAAAGACGACTATGATCCTACAGACTATGAGGTAAATGAGGGGGACTGTGACTAAGTTGATGGTCTCACAGGTGCTTCGACCGTAAATGGGGGGTAATGTTACGGTCTACTAGGGGGTACACTTTTTCCACCTTCACTATGCTTACGTGGTTGTTCTCCTTTACTTGTTTCTCTTTAGACTCTGTCTTGTACTCTATGGAGTTGTATTCATACTGGAGTTGTCCTCCAGATAGTTTCTCCTTTTATGTCCATTGTTTATGTACTCACATGGTGCCCCGCCTCCGTTTCATATTTAGCCTCTTCCCTTCGTTCCACTTCCGTACGGGATTCCTTCAGACTTCTGCCCGCACAGCGTTCCTCTTTTAGATCACACTGCCACTTCCTGCAGTTCCGCATTATTGGGATGGACTATATGGAGCATGGTCGTCCTATGGACTCCCGCCTTCTTTTTCCTTTTATATCACTTACCTTACTCGCACGGACCAGGGGCCTACTGTATATATATACTCTGTACTTTATCATGTATTTTCCCTAAGCAAGTTCTACGCAATATCAGCATAGTTCTGGTGATACTTCCCAAGAGCTCCAGCGGCTAGCACCTAGATATCAGAGACCCGTCAAGCCCACCTCAAGTCTCAGTTCGTCTTCTGAGATAAACAGTGGTAGACATCGCATAGCAGGCTCCTCTACTCATTACCTCACCCTCTACTCGTTAAACTTGTTCAGACCAAGGTAACTTCACGCTTCACTCATCACTAACTGTGCTGCGCGTTACATACTACATCTCATTCACTTAATCCTTATAACCTTCTTTCAGGGTTATCACGGCAATATTGTAGGTAACATAATATGAGTGTGCCTTCACCCATAGCATATATATATCCTGTATTTCACTCACAAGCACCTCAGTCATTTCCGCCCATCTTAGGCAGCGGCTGAGGTGAGTTACTTTTACTTACTAGTTTTATCTCTAACTAATGTACTATAGTATCGGGCAATTCCTGCCCTCTCTCAGGTGAATATAGTCATTTCCG
>JBBPQG010001276.1:0-11173 GCA_038092395.1 Boletus variipes var. fagicola
CTCACAAGCACCTCAGTCGTTTCCACCCATCTTAGGCAGCAGCTGAGGTGAGTTACTTTTACTTACTAGTTTTATCCCTAACTAATGTACTATAGTATCGGGCAACTCCTGCCCTCTCTCAGAATTTGTTAACAGTCAAGCACAGAGACCCCACAGTGCATCACAGAACTCAAGAAATGTAATTTCAAACATGTAAATTTAAGGGTCTGTACAGTGCTGTACAGTGCTGTACATAGCTGCACAGATAGGGACCCTACTGTAGCTAAGTCATAATTTGCTGATGAGGGGCACCTGATGGACAAGCATATGGATGTTGGCAGCCCAGGACCTCTCCCTCGCACACAGACTAAGAACTGGCCCTTCAGGCCAGTTCAGCCACCAATGCAAGCATCAAATTCATATGGACAATAAGTTTTGAAAGAGGTAAAAGTGCACCAGCGGATGGACTGCCAGCTGGGACACTCCTAGTTTGGTGACCAGACCATTCTATGAGGCAAACTGTCGAGACTAGGACACTCCCATAAGCCTTTTGTGTTTCATGGTCATTTGGACTTGATGGAGAAACTGCGCCACTGTTATGACATGAATACATTTTTATGTTCTCGGCTTTCAGCTTTTGGTGCTCGTGATCTCTTGTTCTCTGCAAGTAAAGAGCACCTACAATGATACGGCACTGGCGACATGCCATTGCCATGACACTCAGGCTTGGTGTTGGAGTTTACGGAGACTCCACGCGCTTCATGCCAGTTCCTTCGGTCATATTAAATCTTTGGTTTCGATCAGGTCGCGTCACGGGGCTGTGTTGCTGGCGGCTTCTAGATTTCTCAGACGCCCAACACAGTACTGGACTTACACAGCCTCACTGTGTTCGCACTGGCCCGCCACAACGTACATCATGAAGCGAAAATTATGTTCGTGTCCCGGGGCTCCGAGCCTGGCGACTACAGGTGAGTGGTTTCATACTCTCTTGATTGGTCCTTCACCGTTGGCGCTGTTTTACAGCACACGGCCCGGGGTTCGCTCGCCTATAACCCTGAACTCACGATCACATCCAAGTCCGCCGTTAGCGGCCAAGGCTTAGGTTGCAAGTAATACGATCATTCGGCACTTTTTCTTAGGGAACTCCTCGAGGCGGCGCCGAAAGAAGGTGGTAACCCGGAACAACTGGAAGCAAATGTAGATGCAGCACGGCAACAGCCTTGCCAACGCGTGTACAACACGTTTTTATAGGGTGGACCCTCAATCAAAAATAAGCTCAATCAGCTTGTTCGCGTTTACGATAAGAACCCCCTGACGTCGAGCGTCTATCGAGTTCTCCCCCCATCAGTTCGCCCGCGTCCTCAACCACGTATTACTTTGTTCCCCCCCTTTCAATCATGATTGATTTTACCCAGTGGATTGACGTCCCCGATAGTGACCAACCAGCTCTCCTACCGGAAGATGACGACGTGTTATGTGGTTTGAAGGATTTGTATGTTACCGATCTCTGTCAGCCTGGTCGTGTCCTCACATTAGATTCAGATCCAGTCTAGGACTTCCAAGTGATCTCCACATCGACCACGGAGGTGGCCTGTTACTTGTTCCTGCTGACGAGTATGGTGTCAGTCACGGCACGGAAATGTTCGACGCGATAGCCCCATCCGTAAATGCAGGGCAGAACGCGTTTTTTCTGGTGAGTGTCGTTATTCTCGTGGTCGATGTAGGTGTTAAGACTACACACTAGTCCTCCTCGCCCAATGCGAACTTGTTCCCTCCGGCGCTTTCTCCAGATTGCTCTCCCACCAGCATCGCGTCCAGCCCATGGCCAAGGACCCCCAAGACTGATTCGTCGCATGTCAATGTGGCCCACTTCACACCGGTAGACACACTGTGGGAGATTGCGGAGACAGAAGAACCATGTTCTACTACCCACTTCCTCGACCAGTCAGGGAACAATCTCGAAGACATCCGCTCACAGGTCGAATATATCATGCCAGAGGATATTGCTTGCACGCCTCAATTCATTCCCGATGCTTCCTTCACTACCACACCTCTCGGCGATATGCCAACCTTCATGGTATCGCATCCACTTAGTGTATCGATATCTTCCCGAACCGATGCTGTGCTATCTGGGAAAGATGATTGCATGTTGCTGCCCCACTCTCCGTCACTCATATCGCAGTCATTGTTCAGCTCTTCGCTAGCAACAGACACCTCATCACATGGGTGCTCTTTGTCCCCGTCATTGTCCCCGCTCACCCCTGTGAGCTTCCTTACACAGTCGCCTAGCGTGTCCCCAAACCCGTCACCCCTTATTAACAGCTTTCCTTTATCACTCGCACCTTCGTCCATGCCATTTTCTAACAACGACGAGAAAGTCGGAGTGACCGACCCCGCTCCATCCGTACCCACGAGGGTGACTACTGTCAAACTGCGGGCGAAGCGCAACGCGGACACTCTCAACGAAGACGCTCCCCTTTTGAAGATATCTAGAGCCTCGAGAGCCAAGAACGTCGACGAGGAGGAATGGAACCCGACATCTGAGCGCTTTAAGCGTCCGAGGGGCGTGTCGTCCTCGCAGTCCAGCAGGCAGACAACTTCAACTTCAAACGGTCTGCCGAACGAAAGCTGGGCGGCAAGTCAAGGCTCGGAGGGGCATTCTGACACCACGCATACGATTTGCCACTTTTGCGGACGGGCATTCACGCGCGCGTCAGACTACGTGCGCCATGTTCAAAACTCGGCCAGCCATCCCGAAACCCGCAAGGTGTGGCCCTGTCCGTATTGCGACAGTACGCTAGGACGGAAGGATGCCCTCGGCAGACACATCAAAGCTCTACACCCTGGGGAACCCTTTTCCGTTTCCGAAGGTATCCCTGAGAGCCAGTCGTCCGGGGGCCAGAAAAGGATTTCTGTGCGACGGATACCAGGTCAGAGGAGGCAGCCGAGTAAGGCCACGCGTAGGTAATATGACACACTGTATCCACCTGCATACCGTCGTATTTTGTATACCTCTCTTGCATTAGAAATGCTTTCGATCCGATTACGTAAGTATATAGAGATTGAGTCATACCGTGGCATTGTCTTTGTTCTATTCGCTTTCACCTCATGGACAGCACGGACGCCCATTCACATCCACCAAACGGCAGTACGCAAGATAACGACACCCACCTGTGGATACCAGAGCCAGAGGCGAGGCACTCTTCGAGTGACCCAGCACCTTCTTCATCTCATGCCCCACGGCTGCTGAGGGAGCGGCTCTATGTGGGTAATCTCAGTCCGACCGTGGATGAGTGAGCCAAATTATGTCGATTATCAATTCAGCCCATGGTCTGAATGTTTCAAGATATGCTTTGCTACAGGTCTTTACAAAATTTGGAAAGATCGCAAAGCTGGACTTCTTGTTTCACAAGTCGGGTGTCAACAAGGGGAAGCCGCGGGGGTATGCATTCGTCGAGTTTATGAGTGAAGCGGTAAGTATTCGTGTGCCTTCGGTTGTGCTAGTATGTTTTTTGACGACCCTCCGTTATCACGAACGTGCGTTGGACGGCGGTACCGGTTGGGGCTGCATGACCGAAGGATTTATCCCTGGGGATGTAGACTGACTGGACTTGCTGGGCATTTAGGACGCAGCAAGGGCTCTACAGGCTACCAACCGGAAGCTCTTGCGTGGTCGTAAGTTGGTGGTGACGTTTGCACAGCAAGCACCAAGCCACGATTCGGGTTCCACGTCGTTTACTGGCAGAAGCAAGAGGTCGGATGCCATGCCAACCGCGTTGAGTTTAGTGAAAAGTAGTGGGATCTCACGTCCTGAAGCGTGAGTACACGACGACGGGCAGGTCTATTTCTGGGTCGGCTCATGGCTTGTTCTAGCAAGACATCAAATAAGATTGCCATGATGGAGGCCAAACTCCGCCAGATGGCGAATTCTTCCCCATTTGCGGAGAGACCGGCACTGCCTAGCAAACCAGCTGCACCACAAGGGGGTCCGGTGGCCCAAAGAGCATCGAGTCATGGAAGAAAACCAACCTCTGGCAAGACTGAACGGACGAAGAATGACGGCGGTCATGGACGATTGACCGCACTACCATCGATACGTGATGCGCAGTCATCGGACATAGTGGGAATCACCCCTTCAAGCAAGCAGCGGAGTATACCTGGCGTAAAGATCGTGAAAGGAGGTTCCAATAAAGGTACATATGGTATCACGCGATCAACATGAGGGGTTAGAACAGGTTCGCGGTCATCATCCATGTTCCGGATTCTGTCAATATCTTGACCGATATCACAGCTGGGTTTCGGGTGTTTTAAAGGGGGTTGTTAGGATACACCCTGCTTGCTTCGTTGCCGAAATCACATTTGTCGCATTCCATGGCGAGTTTAAGCCCCTATTGACTGTTTGATGTTGTCGAAGGGCTGTCAATGATACTTCTCTGTCTTTGTGTAGGGGGATAATCATACAGCCTGCCTTCGCGGAAATGAATCGGCCCGTCAAGAAGCCACCAGCGGTGGCCGTCGCATCCATTATCATATTATTGTCATGTGGACGAACGTGAAGACAAAAAATAATATCTCACCATGGATTGATCCTCGGTGTCTGCTTAACTAATCAGCTGTCACTTGTCGCCGCTGTCTCGGCGCAGGGCGTAAAATGGCGTGCTGAAATATGTATTCGCTGTCGAGACTCCACAATGCCAGTTTTCGGGTCTATTCCGCGCAAAGCGACTGGCTCTTGAAATCCATCATATCATGGAGAACCGGTGATTATCTTCGCGGGAAAGGCTAGACCCGAGGTCTTCGAGGTTTTTCATCTTTCATGTGAGACATTCTGAGTTCCAAACAATGCACCGCCTGACTGATAAAACCTTTTCCCATCTTTCGTATCTAGCAGAATCGTGACAATCTATTCTCAGCGGACTTGAAATCATCCCGCTGGGCCTCTTATATATCCCCCTTTCCACGCCCCGCTCTTCTCTCGCCCCCATCTCTTTCCAGTATGCCCTCTGCTCAAGTTTCTAATAGCAAAGACGGTGCTGTTTACACCACCTCGAACGGCGCACCTGTCGCAGAGCCGTACGCAGCTCAGCGCATTGGCACCACCGGCCCACTCCTCCTCCAGGGTCTGTACCGATCCCCACGGACACCTTATCTATCTGATCACGACATCTCCAGACTTCCACCACCTCGATCTCCTCGCCCACTTTGATCGTGAACGTATTCCAGAGCGTGTCGTACGTTCACTACGCAAATCAATCCGTATTTAATCGCTCCTCATCATCGTCAATCCAGGTCCACGCCAAGGGTGCTGGCGCACATGGTTACTTTGAATTGACCCATGATCTGAGTGACATCACCTCTGCCAAGTTCTTCACTGAGGTCGGCAAGCAACACCGTACCACTGTCCGGTTCTCCACTGTCGGTGGTGAACTCGGATCTGCTGATACTGCCCGTGACCCCCGTGGCTTCGCCATCAAGATCAGAACTGAGCAAGGTAACCTTGACTGGGTGTTCAACAACACTCCCGTCTTCTTTATCAGAGATCCTGCCAAATTCCCCCACTTCATTCACACTCAGAAGCGTGACCCTCAAACTCACTTGAAAGATCCTGACATGTTCTGGGTATGGATGCTCCTCTCCACTTACAACTGTGGTCGTTAATTAGACATATTACAGGATTACCTCACTCAGAACCCAGAGTCTGCTCACCAGGTTACTATCCTCTTCTCTGATCGCGGCACACCCGATGGTTACCACAACATGCACGGTTACTCTGGGCACACCTTCAAGCTCGTTAAGGAGGATGGCAGCTGGGTCTACACTCAGATTCACCTCATCGCTGACGGTGGTTTCAAGGTGTGGATTACTCCCTGCTGGTAACGATCCCCTCTCATTTGTTTCAGACTCTGGATGGTCGCACCGCAGGTAGACTCAGCGGTGAAAATCCAGACTACGGTATCCAAGCACTTTTCGAATCCATTGAAGCAAAAAAATACCCTTCATGGACGGTTTACGTCGTACGTATCGTCACCAACCAGGGAATCCGATCAATAAATTTGCGTTTTAGCAAACAATGACAGCCGAGCAAGCTGAAAACTTCCGCTACAATGTTTTGGATCTCACTAAGGTCTGGCCCCATAAGGACTACCCCATGCGCCCCATCGGCAAGCTGGTGTTGAACGAAAACGTCCAAAACTACTTCGCCGAGGTTGAGCAGGTCGGTTTGCTTGTGTTAGAAGGAATGCCTGGTCTAACAGGGGCTCAACTTAGGTTGCTTTCTCTCCTTCCCACAGCATTCCCTACTTCGAGCCTTCTTGCGACCCCGTCTTGCAGTCTCGCCTCTTCTCCTACCCAGACACCCATCGTCACCGACTTGGTGTCAACTACTCTCAGCTTCCTGTCAACCAGCCCATTGTTCCGGTTTCCAACTTCCAGCGCGATGGCTTCATGGCCGTCAGCAACCAGGGTGCTCGCCCCAACTACCAGAGTTCCATCGTTCCGTTGACATACGTCAAGAACAAGGGTTCTGTCAATGGTGCTCCTCGAGACGAAGAACGGCACGTTAAGCACGAGAGATGGCTCGCTGGTGCTTACTGGGACTTGAGCGAAGTCAGCGAACGTCAGTCATTCAGATCCTCATCCTACGGACTTTTGTGATTGAGCTTGGACTCTACAGTGGAATTTGAGCAGCCACGCGCGCTGTACACTACTGTCATGAACGACGTCGATCGCAAACACCTCGTTAACAATCTCGTCGACCACATCCGCGGTGTGAAGAGCAAGGAAGTCTTGGCAAGGACCCGTGAGCTTCGCTTCAGCAGCATGGTTTTTGTTTGTCTGACTGAACGTCTTCAACAGTCTCCTACTGGGCCACCGTCCACCAAGACATCTCGGACCGTGTTGCCGCTGGACTCTGTGTCCCCGGAGGTGCGAGGCCTCTCCCGAACATCAAGCCCGCCTCCGCGGCTGTCCGTTTCCGCGCCAAGCACGTCTGAGCGAAGCTACAATGTATCACATAAAACGTATATCTTGTCACGCCAACAGTATTGCATGTGTATTATAGATGTATGAAAGACGACTTGGTTCAACAAGTACCGCTATTCCCATTAGCGCAGGGATTCGCGTTTGACAGGATCTATCAGATGATTTACTTGATCCACTCTCATAAGCGCTTGGAAAGCGTGAATTTTTGCTTCACTTCAGCGCGATTGAACGAGGCTGGTTGCCCGAGATAATATGCACACCAAAGATGTGACCCGGTGACACGCCTACCCCAGCAAAGATCACATATATCGTAGACAACTCTAAAGATACAATGAAGAGCAAAAAATGACCGAGTTTGGCCGTTCAAGCATTTCCGATGCCTTTTGGAACTTTTCTTGTAGTTCCGAGTTTCCGATGACTTTCGCGGCCTGGGTCATTTGCCGTAACAATTCGCCTAGCCGTCGGAATACGCGGATGAGATTGCCCTCAAACTGGTCTGTCAACTAGAAAACAAGAAAAGAATCGTGAATTTGCAAGCAAACAATCATGTTCATCTCAACGTGGTTACTGACCTTGCAAATATCTGAAAAGGATGCTCCGCGGCACCACTGCACCACTGCTTCCATGAGCTCTACCTTGAAGGATTGGACGTATTCATCCTCGACGAGAGGTAGCTTTGATTCTTGGGATACCTTGGCGATACGCCGAGCCAGTTCTTGCATTACACGTAAAGGTGCCGCGAGCTCCTCAGTGAGCTTTGTCTGTTGTTCGCTCTGTGTACAGATGTCAGCCACTGCATCTATAATAAACAATCGATGAGGCGACACTCACCTTTTCTGTGAACACGAAACAGCTCAATAGACCAGCACATTGCTCCGGTAGCAGTGTGTTAAAGGCGCCATTGAAGATCAACTCAGTGAGTAACAGCTCGTCGCCAGTGCTAATTTCACATGCGACACGTCCTTTCATTTCAGCAATATCTGACGAATTCGTGAAACCCAGCCGTCGCAACACGCGCTTGCGGCACTTCAGTTCCTCAAGCTGCAGAACATCGTGCGTTGCTGTGATCCGTTTCTTCAATGCCCGGATGGTTGTTTGCGCCATCTGCTTCTGGGCATATAGAGTATATAGATGTGGGAGGCGAGGGTCCCTTTGAAGAGGATTCGAGAACATCTTTTTCTCCATGACGTCAATTTTCTAAGAACAAGCCAAAGGTCAGCAGAGACGACTTGGCACACGCCAATTGCACCCCACCTTGACAAGGTTGAGGAATTTTTCGTCTTTGATTCCCATGTTCTCGATTGGATCGAGCAACGTTATTCCATCAGGGAACCTGCGCTGCACTTCCAGTACGCTTTTCCAGACGGTGTCCCGAGCTTGTTCTTGTCGCAAATCTTTCGGCAGGAATATTCGAATAGGGCTAATCGCTTCAACAGTCGACAACAACACTGGGACGACAAGTGGATTTCCCTTATGGTCCGATGGGCAAGGCAGAACGCCACCCGGTGTCGGCATAGTGATGTTCCTGTCTTTGGGAAGAGCAGCCCCCGCATCACAGTGCAAAAGAACGTCGAGAATATATTGTTCGTGCGGAGAAATTTCATCGATCTGAAATTCTGACTTCGTCTGAAGTATGACTTGGTCAGCGGACCGCCAAGTAGTAGAGAAAATGTAGACTAACCTTCGACTTGATGCGTTTTTGAAAGTTGATAACTACGCCCCAGCCAAAGTCAGCGTCCTTATGCTTGATGTGGACTAGACGGCCAGCCTGGAGGAAGGGTAGGCTGTATGTCGGGTGTGTGATGACTGCTCGGAAATCCTCCCCCATCTGATCAAGTTGTTGGCGGTAGTCATAATATGCAGCCACGAGATGCTCGTCTGGTATACGTATCGAGTCCCGCCGCCTCTCCTCCGCCTTCAATTCTAATAAGTGGTTGATGTGAAAAAGCGTATAGCCAGCACTTTTATAACAAACCTTGTTCCAACACTGGAATCCCAGCACTGCTTTGAAACTGGAAGAAACACCGTTCAAGCATGTACTCGGGACTGATCGTTTCCACTTTGAGAAGATTTAAAATCATATTATACCCAAGATGGAAAGCGGAATCGAGTCGATCAGCCTCTCCCTTAACCATCGTCTTCGCGGAGGCGGGTTCAAGCTTCTCGTCACACATCATAATGACGACGCCACGGTCATCCAAACCACGACGACCTGCACGACCCGACATCTGGATGTATTCCCCGGAAGAGAGGTCCCGAAATTCACGCCCGTCAAACTTGCGAACGGCCGTGAACACCACAGTTTTTGCGGGCATGTTAAGACCGATAGAGAAGGTTTCGGTCGCAAAAAGTACTTTGATGAGGCCTTCCTGGAAAAGAATTTCGATAACTTCTTTTAAGATCGGTAGAAGACCGCCGTGGTGGATGCCAATACCACGTTTTAGAAGGGGAAGGAGGTTTGATATCTGAGGAAGATTGCGATCGTCCGGGGAAAGGTTCTCGATAGCATTTTGAAAAATACTCGTGACCAGTTCTTGCTCATCATTGGAGTTGAATTCGAACTTGGACATGGTCAAAGCAAGCGCCTCGCATTCTCGCTTGCTAAACGCAAAGACAATGACAGGGTTGTAATTTTTGAGCATGATCATTTTGATGATCTTGGAGATGTCAGAAGAACCTATGAAACAATGAGGAAACCATTATCGTATCGGAATATAGGGTACCTTTCTTTTCACCCCCCTTTTTGGACTTTCCTTTACGTCCCTTACCGCTTTGGGGGTCTGCTGGATCTTCACCCATCTTTTCCTGCAGCGATCCCATTGCTTTACTGAAGTTATCCTCTTTAAACTCGCCCTTCTCGTTGACCACTAGGTAAATGCCTTCGCCACCAGCGGGAAAGAGGTAGTGCTGCAGGGGTGTGGGCCGGAAGTCGGTGTACACGACATGACATGGCTGTTCATGGGACTTGCATATCCACTCTGCGAATTGCATGGCGTTGGGAATGGTGGCTGATAAAAACACGTATCGGACGGTGTGAGGGAGTAGGATGATAGTTTCCTCCCAGACTACACCACGTTCCTTATCTCGCATGTAGTGGATTTCATCGAATATAACCCATGCGACTTCCCGCATGATTTCAGAGCCACGATACAGCATAGAACGCAGAATCTGACTCGTTGATTAAGCTGTGTGCTTCAAAGCATGATAGGACACTCACCTCTGTGGTCATGACCAAGCAAGTCGCGGTTGGGTTGATAGTAACGTCTCCCGTCATGAGACCCACGTCACCAAACTCAGCAAGCATCTCGCGATACTTCTGATTACTGAGAGCCTAGGCCAAACACATTGATCACTCAGTTCCTATATGAGTGTGGATCTAAACTCGCTCACTTTTATTGGACTAGTGTATATTACACGCTGCTTGTTCTGGAGACATTGCGCTATGGCATACTCTGCCACTACCGTCTTACCGGCACTAGTATGCGCCGATACCAAGACACTCTCATTCCGCTGGATAGCATATACCGAAACCTGCTGGAACGGATCGAGGGTGAATTTATATTCCCGAGCAGGTTTTGAGGGAGGAATATATTTTGCAATGGGAACATAGTCGTAGCCAGGAGGGATCGCGACTTGATGGCGGACCTGAACGGCGTAAGCACGGATAGCTAAGCGCTGTGGCGTCACGAACCTGATGGCGAAGTTCCAGTCTTGAACCTTCCTCGACGAGACCAGTCAATCCCCCACTCGCAGCCATCTCACGCTTCGCCTCCGTCTGAAACTCATCGACTACAACTGGGACAGGACTGGCTGCACGAGGTCGCTTCGCGGGTCTATCGACGACTTCACGCGGCGGCGGTGGGAGCCCACCCGGATCAGGACTTGATTTTCGCTTTTGACCCGAGGTGAATACGGGCGCAGAAACCATTGGTATCTTGTCTGCAAGTACTTCATTGTCGCTGTCGTCCTCTGGCGGGGCATTATCGAGGAAAGAAAACAAGTCCGGCGACATCGTGGACAGTGACAGTAACGAGCAGAACTGCAGATGCGTGATTATGTAAACGATGGTGTTTCCCAGGACACCCTTTCAAATAGCGACGATTGGGATTTCTTAGAACAAGACTGCGTGAGTGATCCCGCGTTAATTGACATGGCCAGCGTCAAATTGCCCCACGCGATTCAGATCCTAGCCGGATCCTGGTGGTTTTTGTAT
>JBBPQG010001277.1:0-11170 GCA_038092395.1 Boletus variipes var. fagicola
ATGACGACGATCTTGTAGAACGAAAGGACAAACCGCTCTCGGCGCGTCGAGACATCTCGTTCATCTGCATGAGACTTGCACGTGCAATCGCACTCGGATCGAGGTGCTCACTGAGTCCCAGAACCCGCTGCGCTTCTTGCGCAGGCAAGAACTGTATTCGTGGACCCAGACTGCGCGAAACCTGACTAGCGCCCTGGCTCGCTTGGCTCTGGCCCTGCGTTGGCCCTAGCGCTTGCATTAACGAGGACGACGAGGACGGTGGAGGTGGAGGTGCTGGTGAAGTTACCGACAGTGGCTGGAGAAAGGGACTCGGCTGGGGTTGCGAATTGGTAAAGAACGATGATGCTGCGGATGCCACATTTCCTGTGCCTGATGCAAAAAGGGATGGGGGTGGATGCGTACTAGGGGTCATGCTATGTGCGATGGTCGGGGGTGGGGGGAGTACAACGGGTGTTTTAGGTTGGGGTACCAAGGAAGGACCAGTCAGGATGGATGGCCCAGCTGTCGGTGGTACCATACTATCCTTGTGTTTAACTGATACGACAAGACAGGGGTTAGCATGCGTGAAGGGAAGACAAACCGTGGACAGAATTCAGAACGCAAGGTCCGAACCACGAGCTAGGACGACATTCCATCCTCTGCAGGATCCCATGGGTCCCAGTGCAATCCAGCAACAAGATATCGAAAATCAACCAGTAATGCTGCACGAACCAATGACCCATATAACACTAGCACCAATGCGCCACCACCTTTCCCGCAAACCAGTACAATTGGCGTCCGTGCGTCTCCCAATACAGATAGACCAACACAGGTATAACGTAGTGAGAGAACGCCACGACCGAGATGAAAAAGGGACAAGGAAGAAGAAGCTCAACAGATGACCGACTCACCCCCGTCCATTCCCAAAAAATATTGGATCAAACCCTGCATCAGGGCATCTTGCTGTGCCATGTTCTTTTGAAAATTGACCATCTCGCCAAGGACATCTCGATAACTCCGCTCAAGGCCGCGCATCCGGTCTTCTGACCTCCCCACTTGAGCTCGGAGCGCATCGTTCTGTGCCTGGAGGGACGCGATCTGCTGTTGTAGGGCTGAGACGGAGTTTTGGAGACCTGTTGACATTGTCTGGAGTGCGGCGGACTGGGCGTGAAGGGAGGCGGTCTGGGACTGGAGCGTATTCGTTTGGGACTGGAGTGCGGTCGCCTGGTTCTGGAGGACGCTTGTATGCGAAGCCAGAGTGGTCGTCTGAGCCTGCAGCGACTCCACTTCGCCAGTGGCGGATGGGCCGGGGGAGCCCGAAGAGGCGGAGCGGAGAGATGAAGAAGGGGCATTGTTTGGGGCTGATTTTCTGGCTGCGGGGACCTTGCGCTTGATGTTTTCGAGCGCGTCGCGTCTGTCGATGTGAAAATCGGGGTGACGAAATGTCCACGAGTGTTCACCAAACTGGACGTCGTCGGTGATCTTGACCTAAGCATGATGTGATTAGCTCCACGATCGAGAGATCCGGAACCGTTTTGGGAAAAGTTCCCATGAAGAATGAAGTGGGAGAGCCCCCTTGAGGCCACCCCTAAAAAAGGGGGCCGGGGATCGCAGAGGACATGCCACCTCGCCGCGAAAAAGAAGCGAGCGGGCGGTCGATTCCGCGCGGTTTCGCACACAATCATTACCCAAGCAAACGAATAAAGCAATAGGGATTCCCCGGGGAGAACCGTCGTGAATGATCGGCTCACCTTGTGAAAGTCGTACTTGTTCAGCTGGCGAACGAAGGAAGCAAAGTTGGAGTGCTTGAACAGGCGAGGGAGGATCGATTTTGTAAATTCGTTCATGTCCTAGGAAACGAGGTCAGATATCAGGCGCAGATCGTGCATCGCCGTGCTTCCGCTGCGCCGATGGAGAGAACGACGAATGTGCGGTGCATACCTTGACGACAAAGCAATCGCCATTAGGACCCCATGAGACGACGTGGGTAAAAGAGTGGTCCTCGAGCATCCTAAGACGACCAACGGTAAGAGGAGCCGTGCGTAGGACAGAGGACACGTACTTGTAGAGTTTCTTGACAAAGTCACACGTAGCGGGCATGTTATCGTCGACATCCTTTGCGGGTGCCTGAGGGGGCGGAGCAGGCGGGGGAGGCTGTTCACGCTTCATTTGTCTCGACTCTGCAGGTCTCGGCCCGGGTTGGTTATAGGGATGTACGTTTTGCGAATGATGGAGGGTATTTGGAGCGGGGAGGGCATCATCGCGTGAGTTGGAGGTGCGGTGCAGGGTAGCGGGCCACGGGAGGGATGAAGAGGACGACGGGGATGGATGACGGTGACCATATGGGGAGACCCGGGACGAGGACGAGTTGAGTGGGGGTAGGGTATTGACGTTGGAGCGCGAAGCGTTGACGGGGGGGAGATGAAGCTGAGAAGGGGGCGGAAGATGAGACGAGTGGAAGAGTTGCTGGCGCACGGACGAGTAAGGCGGGCCCTGAGACGGTGGATCCATCGATGTACCAAGTCGTAGATCGAGTCGGGACGGGGCTGGAACGAGTGATGAGGGGGAGAGGGTGTCTGGGCAAGGCGACAGACTGGCTGGCTCAGGGCGCTGGCTTGGGTGTCTACTCGGGCACGAGTCCAAAGTCAATTTATTAATCTCGTCTCATGACCCAAACCCAGCACAACCCAAATAGCCGTAAACTGTCCGATACTATCCGCACACACGGCCAGCAGCAGCGCTGCGGGAGGATGAAAAAGATGAGCAGTGCACGCCGGTTGACGGACGAGTGCTGGCTGTGATCGACGGTCGAGCGGAACCATTTCGTTGGCGGTCTGGACCAACGACGCCTAACTGCCTTTTTTCCCTAGGAGATATATGTACACGTTATCCCGTTCCCAGTCACCCTGCGGTCTAGACCATAAACTTAATTCCGCTCATCCCTCTCCTATGTACAACTTTGTATCGGGCCCGCCAAACTCTCCTCCCGGCGTACTGCTTTAGACACTGCCACGTCGTTTACCGGGGCAATCCTCGGGGACGTTCGGGAATCGGGTCGAGATTATTTTGTGAGGATTCACAACAATAGCCGTTGACCTGTCAAGCAAGGGCAACAGAGACATGGCAAAGTCTTGGCCCGCTTAACCCAATATTTATGTACCTGAGTACTGAGCGTCGTCGTCGTTCAAGGCCGCCGTAATGTGTGGCTGTGTAGCACTTGTTCCGCTCGTTCCCGAAGTGCGGGTAAATTTCGTGTCGTGCTCTTCTCGTCTGTACACGCTTCGATTCTCTTCCTCCTGCAGCCATGACTTCCCTTGCTCGGATACGTCCCTCCATTGCACGTCGCATCGTCCGTATCCTTCTCTCTGTCCCTCAGGAATACTCATCATTCTTTTTTTTAGCCTGCGTTTGCACGAACCATCACCATGTCGGCGGACACCACCCAGCTGCACGACACCATCACCGACAAATCACAACCATTCACCGTCAAACTTCACGAAGACTCCTTCCGCACCTACAAATGCGACCCACCTTTGCTCGACGTCCAAGTACAAAAGGACCAACTCCTCAAAATGTACAAGGACATGCAGACCATGCGTCGCATGGAAATGGCAGCAGACACCCTCTACAAAGCCAAACTCATCCGTGGTTTCTGCCATCTCGCCATTGGCCAGGCACGTGCCTGTCGTCGCCTTGTTGGCATTCGGCTCATCCTGTTCTAGGAAGCCGTCTCGGTTGGTCTCGAATATGGTATCAAGCCCGAAGACCATGTCATCACCGCCTACCGGTGTCATCCCTTTGCGGTCATGCGTGGTGGTACCGTCAAAGGTGTCCTTGCTGAGCTCCTCGGTCGCCAGGGCGGCATGTCCCACGGAAAGGGTGGATCTATGCACATCTTCACCCCTTCCTTCTTTGGTGGTAACGGTATTGTCGGTGCTCAAGTTCCTGTCGGCGCTGGCCTCGCGTTTGCGCAAAAATACCTCGGCCACAAGACCGCTACATTTGCCATGTACGGCGATGGTGCCAGCAACCAGGGTCAAGTCTTTGAAGCATACAACATGGTATGTCAAAACGCTTGACATGAAGTGTCTGGCTGAGGATATATGCGCAGGCAAAACTGTGGGACCTTCCTTGCGTCTTTGTCTGCGAGAACAACAAGTATGGTATGGGTACATCGGCCGAGCGCAGTTCCTCCAACACCGAGTACTTTACCCGTGGTGACAAAATTCCTGGTATCCAGGTCCGTCCTCGTGCATTGACGGCTGGCGCCGAATCATTGAACCAATGACGCATACACACAGGTCAATGGTATGGACATCATTGCATCCAAGCATGCCGTCGAATTTGCTCGCAACTGGGTCGTCGAGGGCAACGGCCCACTCCTAATGGAGTTTGTCACCTATCGCTACGGTGGTCACTCGTACGCATCCCACCGTTCTTATTACCTAACTCTTATGATGTAACTTACGTCACTTTGCTGATAGCATGTCTGATCCCGGCACTACCTACCGTACGCGTGAGGAAGTCCAGCGGATGCGGAGCACAAAAGACCCAATCCGTGGATTGCAACGGTATATCGAGGATTGGGGCCTTGCCACCGAGCAAGAGCTCAAGGTGTGTCTTACCTCATTTAGCAACGTTGTTATCTCTTACGTCATCATTACCATTAGCAACTAGACAAGGAAGCCAAGGCGGAGGTCGACCAAGCCGTCGAAGAGGCCAAGCAATCGCCCGAGCCACTTCCCAAGGACCTCTGGACAGATATTTACTACAAGAACACGGAGCCACCATCCATGCGTGGTCGGGAGCGGGAAGAGGTGCGTGTAGCGTCCTTTCTTTTCGGGGACCTGTTTTCTTAGCGGTGTCTATAACAGGTGCACTATTATTGAGCATGGGTTCGGTGGCGGCCGCGTGTGCATGGAGCACGTGGGGTGGGATAGAGTGAGCAGTGATACAGGTATGGACATGCATAGGGGACATACGTTAGATGCAGGCGCTTTCGTTTCGGTAGTATATGGCTTCTACGACCTAAACGATTGCTCCTTTTTATGCCGAACTCCTTCCCAACTACTTGGGAAAGCGTGCTGGTGCTACTAGTCTGGAGACCAGACCGTCTATGAGGTTGCCGCGTTGAGAGGCAAACCGTCGATAGACGGTCTGGTAAATTTCGTCGTCGTTTAGTAGGGTCTGCGGGCACGTGAACATTATGTCTACTTATGGGTTAGCATCAATCACGTGGCCGAAGGATAAGTCTGATGACTCAGCACTAAGTCCCATCACTTTGCTGCTCTCGACATTCGTGAGCGTAGTGCAAGACATTGCAGTGATAATCACCTTTCCTCTCGACAACCATCTATGGCCACCCCATGTTGCTGCTGCGGTCACGTCCCAAACTCACCTAAGAGACCAATACCTCTGAACGAGCGCATACAAAGAGCAATTCATGTCCTGCAAGATGGCCGACTTTCGCTCTTCACTGCGTTCCTTAGGGTCCTCGATCCCATGCAAGAGGACTTTGCAACATACCGTGGTCATATCTATGCGTGTTCGAAGGACCAGCCACATGGAAAGCTCGCCCAGTTACTCGACTGTCTGTTTCAAGATTCCCGAAGCAAGGCACAGCTCCTTGCTTGGATGGAACCACACGCGCTTCGATTGGTAGCTCGGAAAGTGTACAATGAGATGGACGACGTCAAACACATCCTCAGTGGAACAATCGATACCATTTTACCCGAGTCTCTTCTGACATGGGACATCAATCCGACGCTTGGGAAGATCATGGAAGAGCGCACACCTGTCCTTAGTGAGATCCTCAAGAGTGCTGCGCAATCCGACCGTGCTTCTAGGGAGAATAATGTCAAGGACATTTCTACCGTAGGTACCACTCGGACTTAGGATTATGATTCTAATCAATGGCGCTCGTCCAAAAGACTTGTCAGGTTATAGTCACTCAACTAGCAAAGGCAAGGTTGAATCGGGCACTCTACTTTGCCGCTCCATTTGCTCTTTTTCTCTGGACGAATGGTGCATCACGCCAGACCATCGAAGCCCTTGCAAAGTGTGGGCTATCTATATCATTCACATCGCTCCTCAAGCTGTTGAATAAGCTTGCATCTCGGTGCTTGGATCAAGCGGCCCAGATCACTCGGTTCCCCCACGCTCTCTGTTACGACAACATAAATATTAGTACGTCTATCTTCGTCGAGCAACGAATTGGCGCACCAGCGAAGGTCCAATCAGGAACATTTCCGATTGTCTACGAGCTCAGCAACACGAATCCGCAACACCTTTGCCTGGGACCGATGTTGCAGCGCGCAAATCAAGCGACCGATCTTACATTCAATGGCAATGTGCGGCCAACAAACGATCAGGTTCGGGCATTCTATGGCCAGTTAAGAATCTATATCATCGCTGTCCTTCTTGATGCCTGTACATCATTCAATGGCCCACTGGGTTATCAAAACCGCACCGATCCTCTTCTCAAGCATGAAGAACGACGCAAGCCACCAAAGGGGTACAAGATGGGGATGAACAGACACAAGGTCTTTCCGGTGCCTGTTCCAGCGGTAAATATGCTATCGAGTCCTTTTAGGGTTGCGAGGGAGGCCTGGAGCTGGAAAGCGCGCGGAACGATTGCACAACGAGTGACAAAGAAAACCATAAGACACATTTGCAGAGCATCAGTCCTGTCCTCTTCACCGAGTGTGGCCAGATAGTCGACAGGAAGCTTCTTGTCGAGCATTAGACGTGCAAGGTCTTCGAGGGAACGTAACGAGGTCTCGAGGATCGCTTTTATAAAGGGGGAGTGGTCCATTTCATTGCGCGTCGTAAGTGATCGTATCGCCCAAGTCGCGTCTCACCGATCGCGCTGCAAATCAATTTACAATATATTTTCTCAACCCCAAATCTACCATTATCTGATTGGCTGGATATCACGTGCCCGCAGACCCTACTAAACGACGACGAAATTTACCAGACTATGGTGCTACCTCGAGGTTAGTAGTACGCTGCGTGTAGAGGTATCCCTCACCAGGAGGTTGTTCGAGGGCTTGGTGAAAAGGAGATTCGCCTCATGGGACACTGCTGAATGGTTGACGGAGAAGAACCGTCCATGTTCGTGCCGTTGGATCGATCGATCGACCGCATACAACCAAGAGCAAGAGAGATTTGAAAGGAGGATATCCGTTCACTTGCATTGAGGTGACCATTGGTCCCACTACTTATAATAAAATAACGAGGCAACCGTCGAATAATACAGCGAGTAATAAAAAAAGAGTACAATTCGCTACAAGGGTTTCAAAATCTAGGCAATGCCTGCTAAAAAAAAACCTCACCTCTCTCCATAACTGCCCACTTGCCCAAAGAATCAGTTCCGTGTCCTCTTCCTTCTCCTACGGGCGGTGGAACAGCTCATTAATATTGAATCCAGTGCCATTGGCGTGAGTCAGCTCCATCCCTGCTCGTCTGTCCTATCAAGCAAAGTAGATTGACCTGATCATGGACGCTTGACAGTGGAAGACTCGAACTGTGATCACCCGCTTCAACACCTCAGACATCGTCGATCTCGCAGGCGGGTCATTCGGGACTGACAATAAGTACCAGCCAGGGAAAGGATGTCTCGTTTGTGGGTCGTCGACAGCAACCAATCAATTTCTTCGAGCGTCTTCCCGCACGACCAAAGGTCAGCGCGAATCGGATCATGCTTGGCGTGCTTCACGGTGACTTCGGGAGCAATGTCACCTCCGTGGCCTCTAAACCCACGAAGCTTCGTGTCGGACTTGACGAACTGGGAAATGCTGTGGTCAATGATAGAAAAACGACCGCTATCAGGATGGATGAGGACATTGGCAGGTTTGATGTCCAGGTGGGCGATACCTTGGTTGTGCATGAATGCTACACCTTCAACGAGCTATCTCGCACCCGGCCACATGTGAACGACAGGTTTGCTGAGATCGGTCAGGCGGCTCCCCCCAGAGCAACTATAAATAACGAAGCCATTGGAAGGAAGGGTCCGCACCTGAACACCAGGAATGGTGTGGTTTTCTTCGCATATGAATATTGCAATATTTCCACTTCACTCTGTCGTTTGGTAAATCTGAGAATACCTCGTTCTAAGGGGTCAGACTTGGAGCGGATCATTGCCACATGAGGGAACTAGCCAAGGTTAGCATACAGGATAACTGGGTGGTACCAGAGAACTTACTCTGAGGAAGAATGTATCGACCCGATAGTGCATTCTGTCAAGATTCTGCTGAATGTCGGGGTCATCAGTCATCAGTAAGGTGAGACTGTCCCCCATATGCTGACCGGGTTGTTCAGCGTCTTCTGGGATCGACCTCAACGATTGGTTTTCCTTGGCTCCGCTCGTGGTCATTCGCTGACGAATGAGAGTAACAATGGGACCGACGATGTCGGCGATTCTGGATAAGGCTTCCTTTGACCGCGCGAGTTGTCGAGTTCGTCGGTAAATTCGCTCATCTGATCCTGCAGATTAAACATAGCTTTGAGAGCTTCAGTAACATCTAGTAAATCGTAGTCGTGCTGTGCAACATGAATCTAGCATGAACGTCATTCCGTCTGACAACTTGATAGCAAACACAGAAGGGACTGGACCTGTTCGGTAGACGTTTGCGTGATTATGTAGCGCTGCCGCAGTCACGTTGGCTTTGAGATAAACTGCAACAACGAAAAGGTCCTTTTTACTGCCAGGTTTCTTGAGAACGTTGACAGCACGGACGGCTGCAATGCCTCGCAATAGTATGCGATACCGATCAGTCTCTCAGGAGTCGGTAATGACTTCCCATAATAGGAAGGGACAGAGGAAGTCCTTGACGGTGACTGGGAGTGAATTTGCACCAATTTACTGGATCAGCGCGAGAGGTGATAAATACGGGTAAGCCCCAAAGAAAATCCCTATAGTACGGAGGTCAGAGGCTAAAGTCTGATTAAAAAAGATGTTTTTGAGAACGATACCGGAATTCGCTCCGCAATCGCAGAAAGGAGGCCGGAAGGAGGAGTAGAGTGCATTCCCTTTATAGCGGGACAAGGGATTTTGAGAAGACTATTCCAAGCGGTGGTAGGAACGAATGAGGTTATGTCCTCGATCTGGCACTGCATGTCAAATGTTTGACATACCATGTTGAACGCTTCAAAGACTTAACACTATCACTGGCACCATCACCGTACACAACAAATGTGACAGCCATCTGGCCAAGGCACTTCTGCGCAGACAGGGACTTGATACCGTTACCACCAAACAAGGAAGAGGTGAAGTAATCCACCCTTTTCATGGGACATGCAGTCCTGGTGACCGAGGAGCTCGGTAAGGACACGATACCACCACGCATGACCGCAAAGGGATGACACCGGTAGGCGGTGAGGGTCAGGCTTTCTACCATATTTGAAACCAACCGAGGTGGCCTCCTAGAGTAGGATGAGCGAGGCAACAACGCGCACTAGCCTGTCTAATGGCGTGATGACAGAAACCACGGATAAACTTGGCTTTGTCAATGGTGTCTGCTGCCATTTCCATGCGATGCATGGTCTGTATATCACTGTACATTCTGAGGAGTGTCCTTTTGTACCCAAACTTGGAGCGAAGGTGGGTCGGCATCTGGATTCTGTAGGTGCGGAAGCAGTCTGCGTGCAAATATCCTGCAGCCGAGTGGTGTTTACCGAAATTGTGATGGTTCGTGAATACGCAGGATAAACGGGGAAAAAAGAAAAAAAAAAAGGACAAAGAAAGACGTTACACTTGATGGCCTCCATGCTCGCGGCCGTGACGGTCCGTGAGCAAAGGTATATATTGTCAATGTGGAGGAACCCGACGAACGGGACTGGTTCCCACGGCGGGAGTGGCACCAAAGGCAGGAACTTGAACGTGCAGATGGTTCACACAACTTGAAAGAGTTCAATCTACACCCAAATTTCGCCGACTCGTTGTGCAGTGGTTCAGAGTGCGAGGACGGTGGAAGATGTCCTCTTAGATTTGACTGATTTCGGTAGGCATCTAGGCAGCTCTGAGCTAAGTTCGAAGCACTGCTACTTCGATTAACCCTTTCCTTCAGTCTCGCACCACTCGACTGGAGTATTCACTCTGTCTAGCGCGTGTTCTTTCACACTGATGACTCTCTTGCCGACTCCTTCATAGGACACATCCAGCCGATGTCTATGTGCAAACCACATAGATACCAGACGCATTCAATTTGTATTTCCGGATCCTATAGGGTCAATGGCTCTGCAGAGTTGTTGGCAGTCTATATGCGTCGACAGGCATTGAGGCAAAGCTGTAGGGCCTCCTTGCGTCTTTTTTTGCGAGAACAACAAGTATGCTAATTGTACATCGGCCGAGCGCAGTTCCTCCAACACCGAGCACTTTGACCCGCGGTGGCAAGATTCCTGGTACCCAGGATCGCCCTCGTGCATTGGTGGACCGCGCTGCATTAAAAAAAATTGACTCAATGGTATGGGCATCATCGCATCCAAACACGTCATCGAATCCGCTCGCAACTGTGTCGTCGAGAGCAACTCCTGATGGAGTTCGTCAACCTATCGTTATGGTGGCTACTCGTACGTGTTCCTCTTTATTACATTGCCGAATGATGGTGCTCACGTGGCTTTGCTGATAGCATGCCTGAACCCAGTATATGTATGCACGAGGAAGTCCAGCGGATGCGGAGCATGAAGGACCCAATCCATGGAATGAAACAGTGCGTCTACCATCAGAGACTGCCGCTGAGCAAGTGCTCAAAGTGCGTTTTTCCCGCCTTACCTCATTCAACCAACACTGGGGCCACCCCGTTCTTTGTCATGTCATCTTGGAACTCGACAAGGCAGCCAAGGCGGGGCTCAAACAGGCCGTCGAAGAGCTTAGGCAACCACTCATCACGGGTCTATGGACAGGTATACACTACAAGAACACAGAACGTCGGGAGGGGGAAGAAATATGTGCAGCATCATCCCTTTTTGGGACAATGCTCCTACGACGTTTATAACAGGTGCAGTGTTTGCGCAAGTTACTTCTCGAGATTGGTAACCACGGGTGAGATACAATGTTATCCTCAGGGGTGTCCTAGGGGGCTAACGTGCATTGGATTTTTATTTATCTATTTGCGTGCCCTTTTTATAGGGGAGATGCCATAGGAAGATTCGCCTTATGAGGCGCTGTCGAATGGATGACGGGCAAGAACCA
>JBBPQG010001278.1:0-11169 GCA_038092395.1 Boletus variipes var. fagicola
GGTGACCACTGGCACCAGTTCCGATCCTTGTGCGGTCGTTTTGCCCATGGACAGAGTGTTGTGGCAAACACTGCTACCAGAGGTCCAGAGAGGACGGGCTGGGCTCTTTCCACGTACTCAAAGCCAAAATTTTCGCGCCTAACACAGATGTACCGACATCGCCTCCAGCATCAAGATCACACTATCCTCATTACTTATTTCCGTGCATCGAGAGCGTCTGATGGTCGAAAACATCACGTCATGAGGAAAGTTTGACAGATCCGGGCTTGACACCGGCTCAGGATTACTGTTCATTGCTGTCCTCTTCGGCGTAGATGATGATACGCTCCGAGTCAAACACTAGAATGGAAGGGTATAAAGCTAACCTGAATCGCAACATCATCTTGTCGTTGCTCATACCCATCTATTTCCAAAGCTTCAATCATGCCGTTTGTTGTCTTTGATGTCTGTCTTGCTGGTTTGGCGGTATACCTTCAAGTGAGGATGAAGAGATTTTGAAGTGGGTTTCTCTTGCGATATATCTAGGTATGGCCTCAAAGCATTACTTTCAAATCGATCTATTCACGTTCAGCGTGGTTATATGACCTATCAGTACAGTGAGTTGTATAAATATTTTGCCTACAAACGAACCGCGCTGAAGCGAGCACTTTGGCTGCAGACACCGAGCATGCTGTACATATTCTTCCTTGCCATGACAATGTACCCCGAGGTTCTCAAGAAAGCACAGGCAGAGGTAGATACCGTTGTCGGGAATAACAGACTTCCTAAAATGGAGGACCGTGATGCACTTCCGTACGTGAACGCAGTATGTACGGAAATTTTGAGGTGGAATGTTTTCCTCCCGAGCCGTACGTACTAGCTTCTTTGCATTATGGCTAGGATAACATTACATGACACCAGTAGCATTCCATATCGCCTCACAGAATATAACTTACGAGGGGTATTTCATACCCAGAGGAACGTGGCTTTTGCCGAACATCTGGTTCGTGACTTGTGCTGTTGATTTGGGTTCTTACGACAACAAAACGCTTGCTTTAGACTTCTCCTATCTAACCCAGAGACATATCCTGATCCAGAAATATTCAATTTGGAGAGGTTGCTTGGTGAATGTCAACAACCCGATGCGCGGGAGGCATGCATTGGATTAGGAGGGCGAGTGTGTCCAAGTGCGCGGCTGGCCAAGTGCGCGATCTTTATATGTGTCGTGACATCACTCGCGACGTTGAATTTGTCGAGATGTGTCGAAAATGGCGTGGAATGCATACCGGGGTACAAATTCCAAGAGGGCTTTTCACGGTGGGTTTCCCGTGTTTTTTTTTTCTGGTTTGTGAGTGCTGAAACCTTGGTCTCGTAGTCGTGTCAAGTCATTCAAGTGTAAGATCACACCGCGTTCGAAGAAGGTGGGGGATCTCGTTGAGATTGACCCATGGGTAGTTCAGTGTCGGATTTTCTTTGTGGGCATTCTTTGCTGATCGGCGAGAAGGATGCCATGGCGTTGAGTCCCTCAGGGGATAGATACTTGCCTCTCCGCGCTTTTGAAACGCAGTTAGAATTTTGTATGTGCCTCTTTTTTATTAGTTATCATGCTGCGTGTTCGCTCCAGTCGGCTCAATGTCGAAGAGGATCGCAACATTGGGCTACCACATTCAGACACTGGCCCTTTGTTCCAGTCATCGGTTTCGGTTGAGCCGTTACCCATGTCATCTATATCAATGAACAAGGCAGGAGGGTGACGGAACAAATACCAGCGCCGTCCGTGCTCTTCCGTTTAGACGCTCGGATGTGAATGAGCCGAGCGTTGAACGTGCTCGACCAAATTGTAGTGTATTTGGTAAGAACAGGGGGCCAGACTCGGTGCAACATTCTCGTGGTCCAGCTCCTAGGTTGCCGAAGCAGTAGTACGGCGTTGCAGTCAGACTCAATCTGGGGGAAATGAGAGTCATACACTGCACCACATTTCGGCAACCCACACGCGTGAAAAAAAAACGACAGACAGCATTACACCGCGGCGTCGACTTTTAGGGTGAGTTGAACTCGATCGACGACGTTTTTGACATACATACGGTTGAAGATACAGTTTGAACGAGAGACAACGTGATCAAGGGCGATCTCCGCTTCGCGACAAAGCTCGCCTTCCTTAACGGGGAAGGCTCCTAACCTTGTACTCAATCTTACCCTCGCTTCCTACATCGTAAGGACGTAGCTGTCCCAATCAGTGCCTTGACACGCTGAACCATGTGATTGTAGGGGGTAAAGATGATGTGTCATCGTTGCTGAACCGTACCCATCAGATGCAGTCGTTTCATGTCCTTTAGACTCATCGGAAACCTGTTCGACATTGGCACAAGAGGCTCCTGTGCGTCTCTTTTATGCGTTTTCTTAGCTCTTTCTGACTGTAGAGCTTGCTCGATATGTATTCATTTACAAGACGATGATGCCTCCTCCACGTGTGCCAGTGCCTCAACGAATTCCACTGTTTTAGGTTTGACTATGTTTCTATCCTTGAACCTGCTAGGGAGCAGGTATCCAGCAACCTCGGACCACGAACTTGAGCGGAAAGCCTGAGAAACAACCCTAAGTCTTGTCGTGCATAACCTCATTGTTGTTGGACTACAGGTCGGTCCATTAGGACCAAACATGAGCAAAGCTACGCTCGGCCACTACGTAATGAGTAGTAGTGTAAGATGACCTCTGTTGATAGTTCTAACCCTAACTCTCGACCCCCATCTCGTCCGAGGTCACTTCCTCTCGCCCTAATCGCTCCCCAACACTCATTGTCAATTTCCAACCTCTTGATTTTCCATCCCTCAGCTTGAAACACACCACACAACGCCGTCCATGTGAAACCCTCGGACCTCGGACAAACTGTCAACGACACGTAGTACACCTCAATCTCAAGCTTGTCCCAGACGCCAACGGCCATCTCGCATTGGCACCAGCCGCCACGCCTCTCAACCTGAAACCAGCCAGTTCGTCGGAGGATCTCCGAATCTTTGTTGCCCGTAGGGAGGGTACACATCTAGAAGCGAGTGGAAGCAATTCAAACTTGAACGTTGGCTATATGCTGTATGTTGTTTGCATCATGATACCCGAGCCTGCACCGACCCTCGTGGGTCCTTTTCAAAGCCTCGTGCATCGCGCATATACGGTGCTCAGCGTTCATTCATCACTTGCTCAAGCGCTCAGGACTTGTAGGCTGCCACCCACCGCATGCACATCAATATCCACTATCCATTATGCACACCACGGTCGGTCGATCCATGGCATAGCTCGTGTCCCTCCATTGGTAGCAGTTCCTTATTCTTGTATGGTCGTTTTGCCCATGGACAGAGCACCGCGCCAAACTCCGTCACTGGATGGGATAGGCTTTCAGAGCCGAGATCTGCCCAACATGTATGTAAGTGCTGACGTCGGCTCCAGCCTCAAGATTAAACTATCTTCCTATCCCCCCAAGTCCGTGTCTAGTCAAGCCCGCAAACACCGTGACTGCATTGGCATGTGCACGGTTGACCTGGCCTGTCAGACTTGAGGGTGGCACTGTGGTCGATCGACAGGCCCTATGATCCATAAGTAAATGTGATCGATCGACATGGGACGACACAGAGCGGCATCATACAGTCTTATCAACACCTCAGGCCTCAGGCCCGTGGATACTAACTAAACCGGCCATCATGCATCACGCACCACGAAACCCCAATCATGATTCCGAATCAGACCTGGTAAAACGACATCGTCCCGCATTGAAACCCCACAAATCAGATCGTTTGGATCAATACATCTTCCTTAACCCCATCTCCCCAAGAACTCGGTTCCTCTCGGTCGTAATACAAGGCAAGTCTCATCTCTCAGCTCAAATCCCTCCCATGTCTGCATACATCATAAATAAAGAGGAAACTCGATTTGTCAAAAACGTGTACGCGCATGCTACAGAAATGTACATGGTGGGGGGGGAATGAGATGAGATGACGTAGAAAGTTCTATCAACGGTGGACAAAGTGTATGTAGCAATAGTGCCTTGACCGAGGAAAACAAAACAGGAGGGAAAGCCATCAGCACTAACGATCGAATAGCCGCCGGGGAGGGTGACCAAGAGAAATACACATGCTTTGGATGATTTTGAACAAACACATACTATGTACTACGTATGTAAAACGTTCGTCATCCCCCTATCCAATGCACAAAAGCCAACATTGTACAGGGCTGAAGAAATATATACTACAAGAAAAGAAACGGATAAATGAAATCAAAAAGGGAGCGGGGATGAATATGTAACGGCAGGAGGAAACTGAAAGAGGAAACGCCGCATTCCCTTTCGGCTATCCCGTGTCGTTAGTGTGCACCGTTGGGCGATGGGAAAAGGGGCGATGGTCGTAGTACACTTTCTCGAGGCGGTTTCACCCGGAACTCGCTCACCAGGCAGACGTGACTGATAAAGGAAAAAGTCAATAGCGTAAAGGCGGATCGGGGATCAACGGATCAGACTTACTCTGAAGGGAAGTGGGCATTTGGAAATCCGACTGCCTTATCAAGGTAGCTCTTGTCAACCCCACCCAAAACGGCATTGACAGCTAGGTTTGCTGTACCGTACCAGATGTAGTCAATCACACCACGGAAACTTGGGGTGAAGTTCGTCAAGGGGGGATCGCCTGCTGCGGCGTAGGCACTCTTGAGACCAAATTTGTGCCGTAACCCTTCGGTAGTGTACCTCCCGTACAGGTGCGACATGAAATCAGGGTGATCTGGTGGCGCAGACCCATTGGACAAGAATTCGCACACACCACTGTCGGGGACGGAATTGAAATCACCACAGATGACCAAGGGTATCTTCGTCCCATCACTATATGCGGGTGATGATCGTGATTGTGACGTAGACTTATCTTCAGAGTTGTTTGGCGGTCGAGGAGGAAGCTTGCAAAAGTACGCTGCAATCTTCTCTATCTCGTCTACCAACAGGGCCACCTGAACGAGTTTGACGTCCCTGAAGTTTGGATCCCAGTGTATGTGAGCGTTCGCCACAATGACACGCGTGCCTGTCTCTATGTTCTCGAAGCAACATACGACAGCGATGTGATCCTTGCCAAGAACACGGTTGAACATGTCGTCCGTTTTCTTGAAGTCTGGGCGCTGCATGGCGACGGTGCTAAACTCGACGAGCTGCTTTTCTACCAATTGATACCTGGAAAAATATCAACGTGTGTTCCAGACAAACAGAAATCAACGACAAACTTGTTGGCTTTGTAGAACGTTGCACAACCGTCAACTTGCCGCCGATCTGCATCGCTCATCGTCTTGTACCGCGACTTGGGATAATACACTCCCTCATAGTCCTGCCCCTGGAGGTGCTTGATAAAGTACTCCTCGTACTGAGTAGTGTCCACTTCCTGCAAACACAGGAAGTCGGCATCATAGTTCATCACTTCCGTCAATATCAACTCCTTGCGATAGTCCCACGATAGTGCCCAGGATGGCGTGTAGCCATAAAGGCGCTCCGTGGCGTACTTTTCGCAAAGAATATTGTAACAGAGGGCACTGAATACCTCCGTATGGGGGTCGTTGTTCATTGCATCGCGCTCGGTTGGGGTAACGACATGCTTCCACAACCGTTCGGGTGGAGGGGCCGGCACGGGACATGAATCGCGCAGAAAGGAAATAAGGGCTGGGGTGCCATCTTTCTGCACAATGGTTTTCAGAGCGGCATCTAAAGGATTGCCTTCGACACCAAGGGTCTGAAGCTGGTGTAAGCTGCCAAGTTCCGGTGGTAGCGTGACCAAATGGTTGTCAAAGAGATAAAGCTCCTTCAGTTGCGTCAGCATCCCGAGTTCCGGTGGGACTGAGCCCAAACTATTTCCCGATAAATCGAGGAGTTCCAGGTGACGAAGTTTGGCTATTTCCGGAGGTATGGACGACAACGCGTTGTGGTTGAGGTACAGATTGATAAGGAAGGTGAACGTGAACAGCCCAGACGTGGGAGGAAGTGTCTTGATGTTGACGCCGCCCATGTCCAGCGAGTTCCAGGTATTCTGCGGTGGCTTTGCGGTTAGCCGCGGTGCCTCGGCTATCGGAGCGACGGTCGAAGAGGGGTGATTGACCATGGAACCTGAAAGACTAGGCGAATTTTCTGAGGCGCTAGTGGGGGCAAGTGTGGAGGAAGTAGCTGGAACCTCAGACTCTTTTGGTGGGGTGTCGGTGTTGAGGGTGGGTTTGACGAGATTGGGATTTGTGATTGGGATAGCGGATTTAGCGACGGTTCGAGAGGCCATGGCGCTTGCTCGGGCACGGTGATGGGGCGAACGGGAAGACCTGATCATCTTTGTGAATTAAAACCGTTGTTGATCAAATCAGACATATGTGCCTAACACGCATCAACTACGCACCTCGCACTTGAGAAGCTGTTGTTGCCAATGAGGGCTGATGATCTGGCTCGCAGCGCTACCTGGTGATCCTGAGCCCATATGTTGAGTGTGGATGTGTCCATTTGGAGGGGAGGGATAGTGTGAGAGGGAGTTCTGGTGCTGGTGGTGTGTGATAGGCGGATGTGAAAGGGCGTGGGGATGGGGGGGATGATGTTGCATCGAGTTTACCGATCCATTGGTGTAGAGGGGAAAGCCTGGTGAGGCTGGGGGAGGGCCGATGTTCTGCGAGGCTGGGGGTCCTAGGACGGGGTGATGTGTCCGGGACCATGGAGACTGGTCGTGGTGATTTGGATGTTTGTGGGCGACGGCGGGGGATTGTTGGGGATAAAACATGGCATTTGACTAAAACGACAGACCAAAGACGGTCGCTTGCTGAGTCTGGGAACTCTCCTCGCAGACAAAGCGACGGGGTACGGATACCTGGCGGTACAGCGAAGACAAGGCCTATGAGGGGGATGCAGGGCAGATGTACAGATGATGAAAGTAGTGATATAAAGAGACCAAACAAGAAGATATGTCCTGACAGATTTTTACGTGTCACCGTCGTCGTCGAGCTCAATGGCAAGTGTAAACTCGGACAGCACCCGAAAAAGGACACACGTGACTAAGCCACGATATTTCCCATATCGGGTATATTATCGGCCCGGTATATTTATCCTAAAAAGGATATTCTCGATCATATAAGCACAGCCACATCTACTCTATCCCCCGAGACATTGAAGGAACGTTCCTTGCTTGCACCACGACCACGACCATGTCCAAGGTCTTCCAGGCAACAGCTTCTGCACCGGTCAACATCGCTTGTATCAAGTCAGTCGTATCCAAACCACCTGAGACGCCACACTGATTTCCATCTAGGTACTGGGGCAAGCGAGACACCAAGCTCATCTTGCCGACCAACTCTTCGCTTTCCGTCACCCTCAGCCAAGACCACCTTCGCTCCACCACCACCTCACGCGCGGATCCGTCTTTCGCAGAGGACGCTCTATGGCTCAACGGCAAGCTCGATGAGATCAAACCCGGTGGTCGTCTCGCTACCTGCATCAGTGAAATGAGGCGCCTTCGAAAAGAACTCGAAGATGCAAATCCCAACGCAGAAAAGGTATGCTTATCTTCCATTTTACAAGCCATAAACGCGTGTTCTCACTTCCAATGGAGTTCTCGCACTGGAAGGTACACATCTGTTCGCACAACAACTTCCCCACTGCCGCCGGTCTCGCATCGTCCGCATCGGGCTTTGCAGCCCTGGTTTATTCCCTCGCGAAGCTTTACCAGCTTCCTGCATCTCCAAAAGAACTCTCCCTCATTGCTCGTCAGGGCTCCGGTTCTGCCTGCCGTTCCCTCTTTGGCGGATTCGTCGCATGGCGAGAAGGCGCCGCGGCTGACGGCTCCGACTCATTCGCCGAACAGATCGCATCAGAGGCTGACTGGCCCGCCATGCACGCCCTCGTCTGTGTTGTCTCCGACGACAAGAAAGGCACCTCGTCCACTGCCGGCATGCAACGCACCGTCGAGACCTCTGCCCTCTTCTCACAGCGCCTCACCGTCGTCCCTGAGCGGATGCGTGCCATCACCGAAGCCATCCAAAACCGCGATTTTGACACATTCGCGGCTATCACGATGAAAGACTCAAACCAATTTCACGCCGTTGCGCTCGACACTGACCCGCCCATCTTTTACATGAATGACGTCAGTCGCGCGATCATCACCGTCGTGACAGAGTACAACCGCGTCGCACTCGAAAAGAGTGGCAAACGCAAGGCGGCGTACACGTTTGACGCGGGTCCAAACGCGGTCATTTACGCGCCACGGGAGCACATGAAAGAGATCATCGAGTTGATCGTCTCGTATTTCCCTCAAGAATCGTTCAACGATCCTTTCCAACTCTTTGGAAGTACTGCAGTTCAAGGTCGGCTCATGGATGGGTTCAACGAAGGCGTCTCCAAGCGCTTTGGCATTGGAGCCGTCAAGACGCTCATTCATACTTGCGTCGGAGACGGGCCTCGCGTCAGGGGCGATGAGGAGTCTTTATTGGGCCACGACGGTCTGCCCAAGTCATTAGCCTAGACATGCGCGTCGCACTATCCATCACGAAGAATATGTTTCTCCTATAGATCTAGTTCTAGCGCTCCATCTAGTGATATTGTAACAGGAAACGTTGTATCACCAGTCATTTTTAGGAATCTTGGTATTCATCTCAGTCTGGATCGGGCAACGTCAACGGCCCGCAGTCCGTGCCCTTCCTTGGTCCGTACCTGGTGATGCGGAGCTCGGAAAGTGCACTGCGGCGGCACGATCACCGCCCTGCGTCATGACCGCGTGAGCACGCGAGTCCATTCAAGTCGCACCGACAGCCCTACTAGCCAGAAGAGGCCTGTGTTGCTAGCTTGAGCCCCACAACCGGTGCCGCCGGCGAGTCTTGCGACATCCGCAGCAGCCTTGACTCACGAAGTTGACTCACTATCAGATTGAGCCTCTAGACCCTCCCGCTAGGTGAAACACCGCTCGCGTCTGGCGCTTGAAGATCTGACGGCTCACAGCCCCCTTGCATTGTGATATCTGCGGTTGTCGCACCGGATCCGGTATTCATCCGTATCCGAACCCGAAATGAAGTTTCAGACAGTACATGGAATGCTATTGCAAAAAAAGCCCCAAATATGTAAGAATACAAACACGCGAGACGAGTCTATATACAACTGATGCCCCAAGAAATAACTTTTAAAAAGATAATATGACTATGATGAGTTGTAAGGAAACGATGTCAATGAATGGAGGCAAGGCATAGCAACAAAAAAAAAGGTCGGAGGATGAGCGCAGTGAGAGTAGGAGCGAGTGGTGTTGACGACAACAATGATGTAGCTCGTCTGTTGGCGTTTAGGACAACACACGAGCAGAGAGAGGAAACAAACAAGGAAGAGTGACGGTTATACTTAAGAGAGCGCACCAACGAGGACTCACTGACACTATTTGTACAGTACCTTGCAGGGAAACCAAAACTGTCACGAAAAAACCCAACGGAACCGCGTCGATATGCATCACTATGTCACCGCCTCCCGCCTGTGTGCAGCCCTTTGAATCGTCAATCGCCCATCGTCCACATCGGCGTTATTACCCCCGTGTGCACTCCGTTCCGCCTCCTCGTACGAAGGTAGACCGCGCATGCTCGTCAGTGGCGTCACTCCACCAATGAAACCGCGCGAGGCAGCGTCATAATCAGGCACCTCTGTGAATACACGATGCCATAGCAGGTTATCTGGCACAGTCTCGGTCGTCGCAGGGGTCGGCGTCGGCACCTGTGACCCCGACACAGGAACCGACACACTAGACTGACCCTGCATAGTCGCACGATGCACATGACTCATATCTGCCAACGACGACAGGTTCGAGTGCGAGTTCGATCGTGAGGGGAGCCAGCATGGGGAGGTGAGTGACGTATGTGGTTTCATTTTGATGCTAAACAGCCCAGGAAGCGTCCGGCTCGCATGGCCGTCGTGCATAAATGTCTCGTGGAAAGTGGACATGGGAGGGACCGGAAGAGGGGTGATGGTCGTCATCGTGAGGTGGCGCTCTGGACTTGGCGCGCGACTCCCACGTCGACTGACATGCCTGCTCTCTGATCGGCTAGCAGGATCCGGGGAACGCGAATGTGGACTGGTGTTGGCGCGAGGGAGAGCCAGAATGGTGGTAGAAGAACGAGAAAGAAGAATCTCGGAATCGATCCATTCGAGAGGCGTGCTTGTCCCTGATTGAGGTACAAGAGGAAGGTGGGACGAAACAGGGTGCATCAAAGGAGATGCGGCGCCAGACGGCGACCGGGAACCAGATAAGGATTGGAGCTCAGGCGTGAGTGTTGGACTGACGTTGCTGTGAACCCACGGATTCAACACGCGCGTTGTGGCTGAGTCAGGGAGATACATGTTCGCCACACGATCTCGAACATGCGCGGAATAGCTCGGAAGCTCATTGTCCTGTTCCTCATCGACAGGGGCTTCGGGGCCCCCGAGGAGAAGTCGGCGGGTAGCTGCAGAATTTGCCCTAGCTTCATCAAGCAGCCGGGCATCGAGGATGTGCAAAGGAAGGGAACACCGCAACTCAGAGGTATGCCCATCCAGGTTGCACATGAGAATGGACCATCGTATTCGATGATAGACTGCAATTGGTTCGAGGGAATGTGAAGGAGTGACGGACTTGGGGATGGACAGAGTAAGGTGAGCGACGACTTCATCCTGACTTATGGGGTCTTCCTCAGCAATCGACGTTGACGTCGACGCGATAGGTTCGGCTGAATGTGTCGAAGATTCGCTTGATGACAGTGGCGGTGCAGGTGTTGATTCATGTGACGATGATGACGCTATACTTGGCACCTGCCGGAGTGTGAGGTCATGGTTGGCAACGGCGACCAGCGACCCAAAACTTTGCGAACGGTCCTCGTTCGACAGTCCTGACGTCGTGTGGAAGGACCCCGGCACTAGAAGTGGTCTATGAGTGCCGTCGTGCCGTTCCGCGTTGCCAGGGATATCATGATTGACGATGACGACACTACGGGTATGCTCCTGGACTCCGCCACGGGAATTCAGTTTCGTTGTCTCTTGAATTGTTGTCATCACCGTCAGGACCCGAACACCCTTGGAAAGGGGTGAAAACTTGACTATGGCGGTCAACTGGTCGCCAGCAGCCCACGCCTTGTGCGGAATCATGATGGAGTACATGAGCTTCTCTGGCCATGTATTCTCGATTTCGAGGGACTGCTGGTACT
>JBBPQG010001279.1:0-11165 GCA_038092395.1 Boletus variipes var. fagicola
ATTTCGCCTCTGGGACGGTCTTGGACCCAGGTGCACGCGGGCCAGCGGCTTTGGCGGCCTTTACAGAGACCCAGTTGAACTTCGACGAGCCCGCCTTTTGGTCCTGACTGTGTGACATGACAAGTCAAATGTGTAAGCACGGCGCGACGCGACTCGTGGCAAACTCGAAAGTTAACGTACTCAACACCAACAGCTGTAATGACCAATGCCCTCGTGAGCCAGCAACTGTTCTCCGGTAAGATTCAGTTCACATTCGCTCAACTTTCAACAACACGTTGGTACTGTTAGGTGCACTGTCTGGATTCGCCTCAGCGATCTTGCTCCAGCCACGTAAGGAAAGCGTTCCGCAACTCTTCTACGTTCCTACTCACCCCCACCCCATACAGTGGACTTGCTGAAAACACGACTCCAGCAAGGTGATTCTGCGCCTGGTTCTCGGTGAGAGCACCTGGCACTCCCACCTCTCTCTCGTCATTCTTGATTGTACAAAAGGAATACAGTTTCTGTCCGGCAAACTGTACATGGTATCATCAAGCAGGATGGGATTGTGGGATTGTGGCGGGGCACGAGTGCTTCGCTCATTAGGTAGGTCCACACGACTACGTTTCAGCACCCTGTCTGATCTCTGGAAGAAATGTTCCAGGAGTGGCTCTCTACTTTACCAGCTTGACGCATTTGCGTTCGATCATGGCGCGATCTCCGCACTTTTCAGTCCCCACGGTTACAACTTCAGGGGACAAAAAGAGTGTCTTACCAAAGCTCACTAACCAGGGCAACCTACTCGCCGGTGCGACTGCGAGGATTGCGGTGGGCTTCCTATTGAACCCGTTCTCGGTTCTGAAAGCACGGTTTGAGGCATGCTATATCATCCCCTCGGTGTCGCACACGACTTACCTTTCGCAGAGCGAACATTTCGCGTACCGAAGTTTAACTGGATCCCTTGTCTCCATTGTACGTACAGGGCCGAATGAGCTGATGCGTGGATTCTTGGCATCTTCTCTACGGGATGCACCTTACGCAGGACTGTTTGTTCTGCTCTACGAAGCGATCAAGCGAGAGTCGGGCAAGTCCACATCTCGAAACCTTTAAAGGATGCATCTAAGGCTCTTTGACAGCCTCCCTTGTGCCAGGTGCATACGCGACAAGTATACATGGCTTTTCTGCTGCAGCGGCCGGGGGAATTGCAACTATGGCTACCCACCCCTTCGATGTTATCAAGGTACTCACTCACACAGTGCCAAATACGTACATGGTGCTGAACAGTGTTAGACCAAAATGCAGGTCCGTTCTGAACACCAATATCATGGCTTGATATCTACAACGACTCGAATATGGCAGGTAAGCTTATCTTCCCAGAGACTCTGCAGTAGACGCATTTTTTCATAGCAACGAGGCGTTGCGGGTTTCTTTGATGGAGCGTCCCTTCGCATGTCACGCAAGATTCTGAGCTCTACGATTGGATGGGCAGTATTTGAGGGCATTCTTCTTTTCATGCAAAGACCGTGACATTGTAGATACCTAACCAACCACGATTGCAACTAAGAGTATTGCTTTTGAATAAACTTCGCAATTGTCTGTAGCTGGATGTTAGATGTGCCTTCGTAAATAGCTCCCTATAATAGGTGTTAGGTATATCTCCGCCACGTCGAGCAACACCACTCACTATCTTGGAATCTCGCCAGAATTTCTCAATACCGGTCTCTCGTGTGAATCCTACACCTCCCGCCCATTCGATAGCCTGACCAGAGACTCGCTGGGCGATAACACTTGCCCAGTATTTGGCCATTGCAGCCTCCTTGGTAAAAGACTTGCCTTCTTCCTTCCTCCGAGCAGCATTGTAAGTCAATAGACGGGCCGACTCTATCTCTACTGAGGCTTGGGCGAATTGGAATGCCATACCCTGAAAGGTGCCTACGGGCTGGCCGAACTGAGTACGTTGGTAAGTATAAGGAACAGCTTTGTCGAAAGCGCCTTGAGCAAGCCCGAGCATCTGGGCCGCGATCCCTATCCGACCTAGAGACGTGACCGTCGGCAAGACATCAAGGAATATAGATGAAAGTATACCCTCATTCAAAATTTCAATCGCAATTTTGTAACCTTTGCCTTCTCCGCCGATAACGTTCTCCGCAGGTATGCGCAAATCGTCAAAGTTGAGCGTACACGTCGAGGAAGCACGAATGCCGAGCTTTTCTTCCTTCTTCGCTATTTTGATACCCATGTCTTTGGTTGCGATGAAGCAAGTTATGCCCTTGTACCCTTTACTTAGATCGACCTAGAAGAGAGTTACTAAACCACCCTTGGGGAAATCGCTAACATGGGCTTACATTGGCGAAGATGAGGAAAATCTCGGCTTCATGCGAGTTCGTGATCCACATCTTGGAACCATTGATAACCCAATGGTCTCCGTCTTTCTCTGCGCGAGTCTGTAGTGCGAATGCGTCGGACCCGGAGGCTGACTCCGACAAGCAAAAAGAGCCAAGCTACAACACAATCTTTAGATATAGACGTCGCTGCAAACCTGAAGCCATGCACCTTGGACTGTGAGAGTTGCGGAAGCCATTTATCTTGCTGTTCCTTTGTTCCATGTTGCCGTAGGACGGTATTGACCAAGGTATTGTGGACATCGCACATAACTGACACAGAGGGATCGACTTTGGCAAGTTCCTCGATTGCTATTATCGCCGAAGTGAACGAAGACTCAGCACCGCCGTGGACAACACCCGTTTCGATCCCCATCAGCTGTTTGGTCGAGTGAATACAGCTCAGCAAGTTGTAATAACAGGACGACACATACCCCTTGTTCAAAAAGCCCTTTGATAACTCCAGGGTCCATACTTTCTCTCTCATCCATTTCACGAACTTTGGGACCAACGACTTCGTTGGCAAATCGCTTCACTAGATATATTACTGAGTTCTCCGCTGGGCACAAAAGACGGTACGGTGAATACCAGACTCTCTGAGCATCTCTTCTTCTTCCGTGAATGTATCGAGCGAATTCAAAGCGAAGCTCTCTGTGGGGCGTGAACATGACGCCGTGAAAGATCTGAGAGACAACTTCTGAGAATAAGCCGGAATATAGCTTTGGTTGGCAAACCTGGTGGTGCGCAGGGCCGCAGGCTGAGCCCTAAAGGTCCTTGTCGAACGAGCAGCGGCGCGCAGCATGAGAAAGTGTGGGGGAGTCCGAACTGAAGAGGAAAGACTACCAATGCTCCCGGTTATTCACACCGTCGTACTCGACTCAGTAGATTAATGAGTGAGTAGTGGAGTGAAACAAACGACCAAGAGACACGTGATCTCATTACAGTCAGGACTCGGTTTACTACTATGCCACTCTGCCGAATGTACGGAGTCTGAAACCTGTCGGTCCGAGAGAGCGTGATTGTCCGGGCTTCCATAGTTTACAGCGGTTTTCAAAAGTCCGTGGAAAAACCAAAAATCAAAAGTTGTTGCCCGGAGGGACCCGAGAAGTAGCTCAGAGAGATTGTGTGACTCTGTGACACGAGCGTAGTAAGCAGCACTATTCCTTTGCTCCTGCCACTGTATCACTTGTCCCTCTGCCTTTCACTGCTCCCACCCACTGCAACGGCCTTGAAACCAAGTCTCTCAGTGCCTCGCAGCTTACCAGTAACCACTATTGGGCTCTGAGCACTCAGATAGCTTTCTGTGGATGCTCACTGCCCTGCAGCTCATGCACATGAATTGTTGTCGTTTGGGGCTTATCTTTATCTTTTCATCCCAGGCATCTTGGATAGCAAGCCCCACACTGTATGTACAAGCTACTACATAGTACATGGCAATTCAATCCCCTCCTTGCCACTGCTGACCCCAACTTACTTGAGCAAGCTACAACTCCAACTCTACATGAGCCCACAACAGCTCTTAGTTACGCTACAGTTCGTTTGTTGTATGCAACAGTTCATAGGCTTTTGGGTGAGCCTGTGACCAGGGCTTGTCAGGAAGTCTTTTTCACTACTCAAATCGCACCTCCAAGACCAATGAAACAAGCTAAGACCCATTTGACAGCACTACTAGTAATTGTCCTTTCCAGCAATCCCCAGATTCCCCACAGCTCAACTTTTTGTTTTTTGTCTTTCCATGGACTATTGAAAACCACTGTAAGCTGTGAGGTGCTGAGAGACTTGGTTTTGAGACCATTGCAGTGGGTGGGGGCAGCAAAAGGCAGAGGGACAAGTGATATGGTGGCAGGAGTGAAGGAATAGTGCTGCTTACTATGCTTGTGTCACAGAGTCACACAATCTCTCTGAGCTACTTCTCGGGTCCCTCCTGGCAACAACTTTTGATTTTTGGTTTTTCCACGGACTTTTGAAAACTGCTGTAATGAAGGTGCAAACAAACATTCGGCTTTCTACTAACATGTCCTTATCATCATCTTCAATGGAAACAACAACAGGAATGACTTCACAGTCAACGCCAGGATCTCTCCCTCCATCTGTGTTTACCCTGCCCCAGACCACTCAGCTTGAAGCCCTCTACACGATCATCAGAGACAGAACAACCAGTCGCAGGGATTTTCTCTTTTACTCTGATTGGATAATCCGGTTGCTCGTGGAAGAAGGTCTGACCATTTACCTGTTGTGCCAAAGACAGTCGAGACACCCACCGTACATGAACCTACTGTAACGCTCGCCCATAACGAAGACCCTAAATGCCGATACTACTTGAACTTTTGGTACACTTCACTTTCCTAATCATTGCTAATCTATTACAAGAATACCAAACATATATCAACAATAGTCAAAGCCCTCATCACGTGACCTTTGTCACATGATCTAGTCACATACCATCACGTGACCTCAGTCACATGATCTTATCTCTCTTATCTCGGCTATGCACCTCATGGCGATCACATAGCATTCTTATTATCGCCTCATGCTTTTCCTCTTGACTCACTTTCCCTTATCAACCAATAGCAATAACCGCTCTTATCTAGAGCCTATAGCATAAGTCTCTCTTATCTCTCTTATCGCCTCATGGAACCCAGTAACCACACTATTAACTACTTATGGTCAGTATAGCCTCTAGCATAGCTTGGTCTGTGCACGGTCTCTCATAGTATATATAGTCATACTTATAATAGTACAGACCTTAGTCTTATTCACTTGGATATTCCTCCTGGTTCTTTCCTCTTGTTCATACCTATAGTTTTCCCCTTTACTTGAAAGTCCCTTCTAGGGCACAATCCTACATTGTTATAACCTCTGTTGTCCAGGATCACATATCCTACGAGCTCGATATCAAATCCCTCCATAAGGTACAGTTGGGATAAGGTATCGTTACATAGAAGACCAAGGGTCGCTACATCTACCTTGGTGTCGAGTTTTGGGGATTGCGGTCTAAACATGTCCTTGCTTGGTACATATCCCTCCCTTTGATAATGTAGGGATCCAAGTACGAAGGAGTGGGGTTTGAAGGAAAGATATGTGGGGTCTCCATATTGTGTGCTGGAGAGGTAGACCTCCAGTGCAACAATGCTCCATTTCCCCATATAACATATCATTGCTAGACTATGGAAGCAGGTTTGTGCGAAGTATGCAGGAGCATTTGCATTGGAAAGATTCTCATTCAAAGGGTATCAGTTACTAATTTCCTCTGAGAACGTCCTTGATACTGCTAGGTCAGGATGAAGAGACTGCACTCCCTGAATTATTCTACACCAAGGTGAGGCTATATCTGGCCACCAATCTATAATTCATCAAGGATTCTGTAATCCCAGCTTCTAGAAGACATTGCGTCATGTTACGTTCTCCTTCTAGACCCTATGCTAGGTGTGTTCACATCATGAATTTGCTCCCCTCTCTCTTACTTGAGATTAGCTACTGGAGGATCGGCTATAAAAGCCATTGAAATTCTGAAAGTGCATGGTGTTCCCAAAGAACACATCATATTCATAAACTTGATACCTAACCTTGTGTGAGGCACACTAGTGATGTTAACGTTGTTTGAGATTGCAGCCCCAGAAGGCCTGGTGGCATTTTGTACCAAGTATCCTGCCCCACATGTGGTATGATTTCTATTCTCTCTGTACAAGCTGTGCATTTACGAATGATTCATGATCTGAAGATTACCGATGATAAAGGTCTGAAGATTACCGATGATAAAGGTCTGAATGAGAAGGCATACATTATTCTGGGTCTTGGCAATTTTGGAGAGAGATGGTAAGCATGCTCATATTCCTGCTATTTTCGAACCTGAATCTGTAACATGTGGGCCCATAGGTACTGTCAATGATGTGCACATGTATAGGTGACTTTCAATATGTTTTTAAATGTATACAGGAGATGACGATGAACAAGCAACAATTCATATTTTCTTCTATTGTACACAACCTTTTCACACCGTTTTCTGCTAAGCTAATCTGCCACAAGCAGAGGGACCAAGTGCTTATGCATCTACAATGTTTGTTTTGGGCTGCCTAAGCTAACTTCTCAATATAACTTGCATTCTGCCAGATTCTTGAGGTCTTGGACTACCATGATTCAAACTGCTCTCATTTAGGGACTATGTTACATTGCACATTTGATTTGCAATGGTTCAAGAACTTCAGACTTTTGATGCAGATACTCACAGTTCTCCCCCAGACCCAGAGAATGACCATTTGTTTTACTACACCTCTGGAAGGTGGATTTACAATGAGCAAGAGTGTGAGTGGTTGTTCATCTCCAAACCACCTCTAATCTGTGAGCTTTGTAGAAAACATATAGTTGATATATGTTCTCTGCTGTAAAGTGAATTGCTGCAAGAGCAGAATGCATGAATTATTGTGTACAGATGGTTAGAAGGTGGAAGGTATCATTGAACAATGCCATCTGATCCTGTATTATGATTGCATCCTGTGGCATCACTGCATCACTTATCATAGGCAGTCATAATCACCATCATACTTTGACTTTGTTTTGTCCATCTTCATTATTGCAGACCTGTTTGGGTAGAAGTAGATGGAAGTTGAGTCTGAGAGCTGGTGATGCTTATGACTTGTGCTATAAATCAATGAAAGGTGATCATAACTCCTAGCAAAGTTGACTTATGTTGAGAAATTTACAAAGTGGTGCAGTGTCCCCAGGTGTGGCGGCAGTGCCACCACTCCGGGTTCCTCCCCCCTTCCGTTTCGAGCGAGATCTGACACTGCCACACCCAGATGTGCACACACTGGGAGAAGGAGAGATGAGAGATAACAACAACGATGATGATGATAACACCACAACGATTCAGGATGCACACTGCGGCAAACAAGCATGATGTTCAGAATTTGGAAGACAGTATTGAACAGGCAAAGTACACTACATGACACGCACCCCCCCTGATGACAGGGGGAATCATTATTGAACATTTGGGAGAGACATACTAACCCCGGGAAGAGGTGTTGGTATGGTAGTGGTGAGTTAAAGAGATGGATATGCACATGCTGTGCTTCTGGACAGCACAAAGACGACAGACCAGCAGGGATACAATGTTGAACTTGAAGTGAAAGAAACTGAGTCCAGCAAGCACACAACTTGGACACTGTGACATTGGCAGGCAAGTCAACCCAACAATGGGCTGGCTTGAGGCCTATGCCCACACCTTGTGATCTCCCTGGGCTTGATGTGCGATGTTGATTGCATTGAAGAGTGCAGTATGGCCTTTCATGGCTTTGTGGTATGCAGTGAGGAAACGGGCCTTGTCTGACTGATATCTGTGTGGGCAGGGGTGAGTCCAATAATCTCGGAATGGATGGTCACCATGACATGGGCATGGCAGTAAGGAGTGGGTGCTCACGTGTTGAGGAACTCAAGGGCAACAAGGGAGCATTGCTGGTACTTGATGGTAAAGAGCCGGTTGTTATGCTGGGTCCATTCAGGAGACCAATCCCTGAGTGGGGTGTGAAGACTGAGTGCTGGGTTGCCTTCTGTCCAGTGCTTGACAATGTCTTGCCATGACTCGCTCTTTGGATGGCAGCTCCCGTTGGGGTTGTGCACAGGGATGTCAGATATGAATCACCCTGCTGTTGGAAGGGAGCATGATGATGAGGCTTGTCAGTGACCACTGGCAGTGCAGCCACTACCTGGAAGTCGAAGGTGTCATTTGACTGTCATTGGAAATCATGCCAGAAATGGAGGTTGAGTGGTGAGTGTAACGCGCAGTGCAGTTAGTGACGAGCAGAGCGTAAAGTTACCTTGGTCTGAAAGAGTTTACGATGGGAGGATGAGGTAACGAGTAGAGGAGCCTGCTAGGGCGATGTCTACCACAGTCTATCTTAGAAGACGAACTAAGACTCAAGGTGGGCTCGACGGGTCTCCAATATCTAGGTGCTAGCCGCTGGAGCTCTCGGGAAGTATCACTAGAACTATGCTGATATTGCATAGAACTAGCTTAGGGAAATACATGATAAAAGTACAGAGTATATATATGGTAGGCCCCTGGTCCGTGCGAGTAAGGTAAGTGATATAAAAGGAAAAAGGAGGCGGGAGTCTGAAGGACGACTGTGCTCCATATAGTCCATCCCGATAATGCAAAACTACAGGAAGTGGCAGTGTGATCTAAAAGAGGAACACTGTGTGGGCAGAAGTCCAAAGGAATCCTGTACAGAAGTGGAACGAAAGAAAGAGGCTAAATATAGAGCGGAGGTGGGGTGCTGTGTGAGTACATAAGAAAAGGATATAAAAGGAGAAACTATCTGGAGGACGACTCCAGTATGAATACAACTCTGTAGAGTGAGAGATAGAGTCTAAAGAGAAACAAGTAAAGCAGTGTAGCTGCCCAAGCATAGTGAAGACGGAAAAAGTGTACCCCCCTAGTAGACCGTAACATTACCCCCCACTTATGGTCGAAGCACCTGCGAGACCATCAACTTAGTCACAGTCCCCCTCGTTTACCTCGTAGTTGGTAGGATCATAGTCATCTTGGGGGTTGCAATGGACGACACAATTCTCCTCGCAATGTCCAAGTTCCCCACAGAGGGGGCAGCAACGGCGAGGGCAAAAGGTTTGAATATGCCCTGGCGCGGTGGTGAGGCAAAATGGGCACTGGTAGCAAGGGCAGTCGGGGTGAAGATGACCAAACTCTCAACAGGTGAAGCAACAAGCAAGGGTTTGACGAGAAGGGAGAATGATGGAGTCAATGTCTATTGGGTTTTTGGAAGAACCGGGTGTAGGCGAGGGCGACGCCTGAGCGTCCTTGTTATATCTACCGGAGGTGGGGTATGGAGTGTCTGTGCATGAACAGTTGTGCAGTCTTTTAGTAGAGTCTCCCACAGCTCATGTGGCAGAAGACGGGAGCCCGAACCGAAGTGTTGCTTTAGCCTGCTTGATTTGACGAGAATTTACTCTAGGGGATGGTGAGACAGGGTGTTCTCAGGCAGGGAGAACAATGTTGTCAGGTGGTGGGGTGGTGGCTCCAAGAAGGGAGATTGTGGCGAGGAAGTTTCGAACCTCGTCGGAGGATGCAGGGAGCTCTGAAAGATTTTGGGGGCAAGTATCGCTGCTAACTCCTCCATCACTGCCATTAGTTGGTCCTGCAGTAGGAGCATGAGAGGCCAGGGTTGGTGGAGGTGGCATGGGGATGGGAGTACAGAAGGCGGTTCGATCGGTTGAGGCAGTCCCTGTGTCACTATTTCCATCCTCCCTTCACCTAGATCCGTCAACCTCATCTCGGGCCCAAGTGTCCTGATCCCATGGGTGATTCTCATCATCATCAAAGTAGTATCATCGTAGGTTGGAGGGGAGTGTGTTAAGTATCAGTCTGAGAATATGTGCGAAGAGGGGTCTAGGGAGTCCCCGAAAGATGTCGTTGAATCCATGGTCGTGGAGAGCGTCGAGAATTGCATCTTGCAACTCATGGATGGACTGTTCCATGGCAGTGGCGTAGACAGGCAAGGTCCCATCTAGAAATAGCTGGGCGTGGAGAGTGCAGGAGGTGGCATAGGTATGGAATATGCCGACCAAGGATCTGAGTACTGGAACGTCCTGGTAGGCGGGAATGGAGGGTAGAGCGATGGAAGCGGCGGTGTTCTCGATAACGGCACAGTACAAAATCCGGTGAGAGCGGGTTGGGAGTCAGTGGATGCAGACGGGGATGTTGGCTGGGATGATGTGGACATAGGAGGATGCGATAGACAACATGTAGCAGAGCTAGGGCTTGACACTTAGAACAATGAGAGTGGTATGTGGTGATTATGGAGGAAAAGCGAGGGGATCCCTTGCCTTATATTCCTCAAGAAGGTCGGCAGCATGTCCCAAGTTGGACTCGGGTTCCCAGGTGTTTTTGGAGGACAGGTATCCTTTCCATGAAACAAGGTAGTGGCGGCATCTGGCAGAGCCCCAATGGGCTAGGATCTGATCAATCTTGAACTCCTCTTCTCTGTCTATAACGTCTGGTGGAAGTGGGATGAAATTATCCCCGTGTTCCATGGTTGTCCTATATGGGGTGAGAAGGGAGGTATGGAAGGCATTGTGAATTTTCCACGTTTGTGGGAGCCGGAGTTTGTAAGATACTGGCGATATTACTTGTGTGATCTCGAACGGTCCTTCCCATTGAGGGGTGAGTTTCTTAGAGGGGTAGTGGAGTCTCAGGTTGCAGCCCTCGAGCCACACCTTATCTCTGACTTTCCAGGGTTTGAATTTTGAGGTTACGCGTTCCCTCATATATCTTTGCACTTTCTCGTGTGCAGCAGTGGCTTCTAGTTGTGCTTCGTCAAGGTCCCTGAGTTGTTTCTCAAGGGCAGGAAGGAACATAGTTCCGATCCATGGGTAGGCATGCGGCTTGTACCCCATCATAAGGCTAAAAGGAGTCCTTCCTGTCATGGAATGGACAGAGGAATTGTGACAGTACTCCGCCATTGGAAGGAGATCCGACCAACGGGAGGCGTCACCTTGGTAAAAGATCCGAAGATAAGTCTCGAGTTCCTGGTTGATCCGTTCCGTTTCTCTGTTGGTTTGCAGATGGTATGCAGAGGAAAGGAGCAGATCATAATCAAGAAGCCTGGCCAGTTCTTGAGTGAAGGCCAAGGCAAATTGCGGACCGCGGTCTGAGATAATCTTATTGTGGAGTCCAAACCGTGGGAAGACTTTTTCAAAAAAGAGTTGTGCGACACCCTCGGCGTCTGTGCTCTTATGACATGGAGTGAAAATCACCCCCTTAGTAAGGCCATGGTCAACCACGACCATGAC
>JBBPQG010001280.1:0-11163 GCA_038092395.1 Boletus variipes var. fagicola
CCCCACCAAAGGGTCTAGTGTTTGAGAACCAAGAGTACTAGGGGTGAGACAAGTGCGATGGTAGTTTGGGAAAACTCCAGGAGAACAAGACTGGGGTGTCTTGGTCTACTGACTCTTGTATTTATACTACTGGTACATGCGCACAGACCAAGCTGTGCAAGATAAGAGCTACATACGCTATTGGCTAAGGCTGTACATATGATAGGAGCTATTAGTGCTATAGGACGATAAGCATACCTGTGCTATGATGTCATAGATAGAGTCACGTGACTTAGTCATGTGACATACCATGTGTTTGTCTAGAGTGCATAGCCATGATAATCAATATCGTGGGAGAGTAGTGGCCTGCGTGGGAAAGTAAGCAAGTGGAGCATTAGGATACGGAGTGTAGTGTGTCTGTAGTGGATGCGACACTTGTGTCTTTTCTGGTTGAAGTAAAGGCTAGAAAAATAGGGAAAAATAGGGGAATGTAACACTACCCCCCGTCTAAAGTCAAGCATCCTGATTGACTAAGAAGACGGTGGTTCATCGGGCCAGCGAATGGAAGCATGCCAGAGCAATAAGAGACGACGAGTAAGAGGATCGGGATCCATGGTGAGTGGCCAAGCATCACTCATGGGATGCGGGTTATCCCATGTCCAATGACCAAGAGGCCATCCATCATCGTCAAAATGGTGGTCGAAACCAGGGGCATGAACAAGACCAAAATCGTTTTCATGGAAGAAGGGATCACCAGGATCCGATGTATCCATATCTGGGATGGAGTCCTCCGACCCATCATCAGACCAATTGGCATCACCCCAAATGGAGGCAGTGTTGTGTTCGGTGAACACCTCACTGCTATCATGATATACCATATTCCACAGTTCAGTATTGCGCATGACATCATCTGTAAATCCAGGGAGTTCATTCCAAGTGGGACCATGGGTACTGGACCAATTTCCAGTGGGATCGCCAAAGGTATCAATGAATTCATTTTCGTCAAAGCAGGTACGATGAGGGAATGTGCATGGAAGGGGAGTGACATAACGAAGACGTCCATAGGGAAAGGCATAAGTGAGAAATGAGTAAACGGAGGCGAGGACAAGAGCGAATGACATTGTGGGAGCAAGGCTCAACCAGAAGTGATGTGTTAATGCGTTGTTTACCCTGACGACACCCCAGGGCATTTAATCAACATCAAGTCGATCAAATGGAAGACGGTTTTCTGGTATTTCCGGTATGGGCTTGCCACAATGATGGAATAAGTCAAAGAATTCAAATGTCGTCATGCGGATGCGTCGCGGAGCATTCGGATGAGCGGCGTGGAATTCATCAATAGCTGTCCGAGCGTTTCCGAGATTAGATTCGGGTTCCCAAGTGCGATCGTCTTCCGAATATCCTTGCCAATGAACAAGGAATTCAAGACATCGGCCTTTCCATCGAGAATCGACAATGAAGTCAACCTCATATTCAACGTCACGTTCCTCTGTGACCTCTACAGGCCCTGGCCAGAAAGTGGGCTGACCATCAAGACGTTCTTTGTATGGTTTAACACGGGAGATATTCACAACCGGGTGAATTCTCATAGATTTGGATAGGCGCAGTTCAACCGCATTAGGACCGATCAACTTCGTGATTTCATAAGGTCCAAGCCATTTCTCGGAGAGCTTCTTCGAAGCGCGGGTTAATTTAAGATGTTCTGTGGAAAGCCAAACTTTATCAGAGACAGCATAATCTGGCACAGCAGATCTATGTTTGTCAGCTTGGATCTTCATTTGTGTTTGTGCTTTCTCAAGATTAGATTTTGTCTGTGTGATAACATCAGCAATAGAAGTCACGAACTGCTCTGCAGCCGGTGCTTTCGTTGCATGTTGCTCAAACCCAATGTGGGGTTCATAAGTTTGAGTAACAGAAAATGGGGTTTTCTGTGTAGAAGCTTGTCGCTTTGAGTTATACGAGAATTGAGCAATGGGTAGCCAATGGGCCCATTCGTTTTGCTTTTCTGAAGTGAACAAGTGAAGATATTGTTGCAAATCGCGATTCATTCGCTCAGTTTGTCCATCAGTCTGAGGATGAAAAGTGGTTGATAGTTTAGGCTGTATTCCTAATCGATGACACAGATCTTGCATTACTTGTGATGCAAATTGTGGTCCTCGATCAGAGACAATGGTGCATGGAAGACCATGTTGCTTCCATACGTGGGCTAGATAGAGTTTAGCAGTTTCGAGTGCGGATATAGCTTTATTGCAAGGAATGAATTCGACTTCTTTGGAGAAGCGATCAACAACCACTAGGATTGAATCGAATCCATTGCAAAGGGGAAGATCTGTGGTAAAATCGACAGATAGATCCTGCCATGGTTTTTCTGGAATAGGCAGAGGTATTAGCTTTCCTGCGGGTGTGATATTTTGTCCTTTGAAACGAGCACAGCGATCACAGCGTGAGACGTAGTCTTTGACTAACGTGCTCAATCCTGGCCATGTATAGCTGCGTTGGATTAATTCCAATGTTTTCTCTGCTCCGGGATGTCCTGCAAGCGGAGTATCATGGTGTAAGCGTAAGATTTCCATTCTGAGATCATCGACATCAGGGACGAAGATCTTTCCTTTTTGGTCTGCTAGCAATTCTTCTTGCTCCATACAGACTTGGTTATTGTTACATATTTGAGAGACAGCGGTTTCTTTTAAGTGGAATGTAGCGTTTTTGATTCGTTCTCGGAGGGAATCAGCATCGGTTTCAAGACGAGTTGTCGTTCTTATTTGTTCTTGTGGAATTATGTTACTCCTTTATTGTCATCTTCTTTTCCTGCAGCATGATCTTCTCTTCTAGAGAGAGCATCTGCTTTACCCATAGAGGTTCCGGGTTTATGAAGCCATTTAAAGTTGAAGCGAGATAAATATTGAGCCCATCGAGCTTGTCTACGATTAAGATCTTGTCGTTTCATGAACCATTGAAGATTTTCATGATCGTTCCAGATCTCAAATTCATGCTTGGCTCCTTCAAGGTAATGTCGCCAGAGTTCCAGACTTCTGATGACACTAAGCATTTCTTTATCTGCAATAGGGTAATTGCGTTCTTCAGGTGACATGGAATGTGAAGAGTAAGCAACTGGGTGCCATTTGCCATCAACCTCGATAGAGAGCACAGCTCCGGTGGCATAATCTGAGGCGTCAGATTCTAAACAGAATATTTTGTCGTTATCGGGAAATGCAAGAATAGGTGCAGTGGTAAATTTCTTTTTGAGCGTGTCAAACGTGGTTTGTTGTGAATTAGTCCATTTGAATGGGTTATCTTTCTTGGTTAGATCATTGAGAGGGCGAGCGACTTGCGCGTATCCATCAATGAATCGACGGTAGAAATTTGCAAGTCCAAGGAAACCGCGGACTTGTCTAACTGTAGAAGGTGTAGGCCAATCAAGTACTGCCTTTACCTTACCTTCGTCCATTCGAATACCATTAGGGGTAATGGTCATTCCTAGAAATTCTACTTCTTTGACATGAAAGGAACATTTTTCTGGTTTGACAAAGAGATCATGTTCTTCAAGACGACGGAGTACTTCAAGTACAATCCGATCGTGTTCCTGTTGATTATCTGTTTTGGTGAAGATCATGAGATCATCAATATAGACAACACAGACGTTGTCCATGTCGGAGAATAGGTCATTCATCATCATTTGGAATGTAGCCAGTGAGTTGCATAGGCCAAAGAACATTACTAGTGGTTCAAAGGCTCCTCGGTGGCAAACAAAGGCGGCTTTCCATTCATCTCCATCTTTGATGCGGACATTGTTGTATCCCCATCTAAGATCCATTTTCGTAAAGAGCTTTGCCCCATTAAGCTTGTCTACAAGCTGCAAGATAAGTGGAAGTGGATAGTTATTCTTGATGGTGTGTTCATTTAGATATCGGTAATCCTGTACCATTCGTTTTTTACCATCTTTCTTTGGTACAAAGAACACGGGAGAGGTTTGTGGTGATTTAGAGGGTCGAATATAACCCTTTTGAAGTTGATCATCTACGAAGTCACTGACTTCTTGCTGTTCTATGGGAGAAAGGGGAATCAAGCGTCCTTTCTTCGGAACAAAGGTTTCTTTGAAATCTATGGTGTGATCCCAAGGTTTTCGAATAGGCATACGCTCTGATTCTTTCTTTGAAAACACGTGAAGGTATTTGTGATATTCCTTCAGCACGAGATCCATTGGTGTGGGATCTGTTTTCTTAGGTTGATCAATCTTTGCAGCATTGATGTGTACAAGTAGATCGCGTTCTTCCTTTTCAATAGTTTTAAGGAATGAGGCGCTAGATCTAGATTGACAGGATGCAGGGCAACGTGTCATACGGACAGTTCCTGTTTCCCAATCAATTTCGGGGTTATGTTGCTTTAACCAAGTAAAGCCTAAAATCATTTCATTCTTGCCGAGATCTGTTACTTCGGTGATTGTCTTTTCATGATGTCCAAGATAGTTGATCATGATTTCGGCATAATGGGTTAAACTTCCTGCAGAGTTCCGTGTTCCGTCAACGTTAAACACTGGAATTGGACGATCTAAGGGTTTTAGGGGAATTTTGTTCTTTAAGGCCCAATCATGGTCAATAAAAGTCGTATTGGCTCCTGAGTCCAATAGTGCACGAGCGGGAATTGAATGTCGTTGATCAAGAACAATAGAGATTGGTAATATGATATCCTTGGTCGGATTTCCTTGAATACGAGATATTTCTGGATTCGGTAGCATTTCTGTTCAAAAGTGTCTGGAGTTGTGTGAAGAGAATTCACTTCAATGATTTCTGGGATTCCTAGACTATTAGAGGAATCAAGTGCTGGTGTTGAGTCCCAGCCAAGCTCCGAATCAATCGAAGGCCCCTCTAGACTTGAATAGATAGATGAGTTATTTACAATTTCGGAACTTGTGAATCGAGATGCAGTTTGTTTGCCCAGATCATTCAAACTGCATTGGCTTTTCCCTTATTGGAAGGCATAGCCTGAAATAGAGCTCTGACTTCATCAATAGTCATTCCTCTAGCTGCGTGTGGTAGGGATTCTTGTACCTGTTCCCATGTCATAGCGGGTTCTTGCGTATTTGTAGCACAAAGCATTCTTCCTTTGCTGCATGTGGATTTATGTTGTCCTCTGGACCAATTACAATGTGGGCAGCGAGTGGAAGATTTCTTGCAATCTTTAGCGAAGTGTCCTATACCTCCACAGTTGAAGCAACTAGATGGGGTACTAGGTTTCAATCCTTTTCTCTGAGGTCGACGAGTGAAGGCGATGTCAAGATCATCTTCTTCATCTAGATCTAGAAGACCAATGTCCATTCTATTGTTGTGGTTAGATCTCTTCTCGGTTCGTCCAAGAATAAGTCCAATGGATTCTTGAATGGTCCCAATCTCGGATACAATCTCCACATAAGGAGCGATCTCATGTTGACATTTCTTTTCTCTAGTGATTTGTGCGAGAATAGAAGGTCGCATACTTTTCTCAAGTACGGCACAAGCGTGTGCTCCATCGATTCCTGCCATGTTATACAGGGATTCAAACTTCGTGATGAAGGGCCCTGTCTTGAGATCTCCTTGATGGAATCTATTGAGCTCTTGCAAAGCCCAATCTTTCTGATTAGCGTGTCGGAAGAACTTGGGTAGTTCCTCTTCTAGTTGTGACCATAAATAGATATGTCCTTGAGCCAGTCGGGTTTCAGCGAACTTTCCTGCAGTAGGTCCTTTGAGTCGTGATAAGACTGCTTGGACTGCAGTGTAGGAAGTAGGTGGAATAGCTCCTGCATTGAGGTGTAACCATGCTTGAATTTTAGCCCACCATTCATCAAACTTGGCGCGGCTTCCATCGTAATCTCCGGGATCTGCGAAGACTTCTACTTTTCTGGAATATCCTATTCCTGATGCGGCTGCTGCTCCAGCGGCAGTAATGCTTGCTCTGGATAGATCATCAACTTGATCTTGTAGGTCACTATTTTCTGTCATTAGAGTAGCCACTTGTGTTTCCAAGCGACGATGCTCTGTTCCTAGATTTTCACATGCTTGAAGGGTAGCAGTCATAATGTCTAGTACTGCATTGAATTTTTCTTGGTTTTCTGCCATGCTAGCTGGACTAAGGGTTTCGCGGAATGCCTGGAAGGCTTTTACTAAAGGGTTGGCAGACATGATGACTTAAGTGGGATAGTTGAAGTTTGACTCGGTTCCTGTAGAAGAATGATCAGCTAGATCAGCTTCTCGTTCTTGATCTCTGTTACGATTCTTTCCTTTTCATTTACTTTGCATCAACGACGCGTCTCGTCTTATCTCCTTGGACTTATCTTTTCTTTCTTCTATGATGACACATCCTTCTCACGTGTTCCTCCCGCCGGCGTCCCGACGGTCCCCATCTACTTAGTCATCATTTCTTCCATCCGTTTCTATCCGTTTCTATGCCTGCCCTTAACGCTTATATATCCAACATATATAAGTCGTAGATACCGCTCTAGCGTTTCCCCACGCTTGAGCTCCTTTGTCTTCCTGTACTTCGTACAATCTATTTGCTCTTGCCTCATCCTCCGCTGGTACTAGCCCAGCTCCCTTGAACCCTTGAACCACTGGTATCAGCCCAGTACCCTTGACCCTTGTGTGGACGCCCCCACAAGGAACCCTTGAACCATTGAACTACTGGTCTCAGCCCAGTCCCCTTTAACCTTCGACCCTCCGTTCTATAAGTCCTCGTCGTACTTTTGACTCGACGCTCTTGTCCCGTGACCATTCAAAGGCTACGCTCGTTCCTACCCGGACCAAGCGTAACAGAAACGAGTAAACAGAAGCGAGGATGAGAGCAAAGGACATTGTGGGAGCAAGGCTCAACCAGAAGTGATGTGTTAATGTGTTGTTTACCCTGACAGCACCCCAGGGCATTTAATCAACATCAAGTCGATCAAATGGAAGACGGTTTTCTGGTATTTCAGGTATGGGCTTGCCACAATGATGGAATAAGTCAAAGAATTCAAACGTCGTCATGCGGATGCATCATGGAGCATTTGGATGAGCGGCGTGGAATTCATCAATAGCTGTCCGAGCGTTTCCAAGATTAGACTCGGATTCCCAAGTGCAATCGTCCTCTGAATATTCTTGCCAATGAACAAGGAATTCAAGGCGACAGCCTTTCCATCGAGAGTCAACAATGAAGTCAACTTCATATTCAACATCACGTTCCTCTGTGACCTCTACAGGTCCTGGCCAGAAAGTGGGTTGACCATCAAGACGTTCTTTGTAGGGTTTAACACAAGAGACGTTCACAACCGGGTGAATTCTCATTGATTTGGGTAAGTGCAGTTCAACTGCATTAGGACCAATCAACTTCGTGATTTCATAAGGTCCAAGCCATTTCTCTGAGAGCTTCTTCAAAGCACGAGTTAATTTCAGATGTTCAGTGGATAACCAAACTTTATCAGAAACAGCATAATCCAGCACAGCCGATCTATGCTTGTCTGCTTGAGTCTTCATACGTGTTTATGCTTTCTCGAGATTATTTTTTGTCTGTGTGATAACATCAGCAATAGAAGTCACGAACTGCTCTGCAGCTGGTGCTTTCGTTGCATGTTGCTCAAACCCAATATGGGGTTCATAAGTTCAAGTAACAGAGAAAGGGGTTTTCTGTGTAGAAGCTTGTCGCTTATAGCTGTCCGAGCGTTTCCAACATTAGATTCAGGTTCCCAAGTGCACTCGTCTTCCGAATATCCTTGCCAATGAACGAGGAATTCAAGGCGACGGCCTTTCCATCGAGAGTCAACAATGAAGTCAACTTCATATTCAACATCACGTTCCTCTGTGACCTCCACAGGTCCTGGCTGGAAAGTGGGTTGACCATCGAGACGTTCTTTGTAGGGTTTAATACGGGAGATATTCACAACCGGGTGAATTCTCATTGATTTGGGTAGGCGCAGTTTGACTGCATTAGGACCAATTAACTTCGTAATTTCATAAGGTCCTAACCACTTTTCTGAGAGTTTCTTTGAAGTGCGGGTTAGTTTAAGATGTTCCGTGGAAAGCCAAACTTTATCAAAGACAGCATAGTCTGGCACAGCAGATCTATGTTTGTCTGCTTGGATTTTCATTCGTGTTTGTGCTTTCTCGAGATTAGATTTTGTCTGTGTGATAACATCAGCAATAGAAGTCACGAACTGCTCTGCAGCCGGTGCCTTTGTTGCGTGTTGTTCAAACCCAATATGGGGTTCATAAGTTCGAGTAACAGAAAAAGGAGTTTTCTGTGTAGAAGCTTGTCGCTTTGAGTTGTATGAGAACTGAGCAATGGGTAACCAATGAGCCCATTCATCTTGTTTTTCTGAAGTGAACAAGTGGAGATATTGTTGCAAATCGCGATTCATTCGCTCAGTCTGTCCATCAGTCTGAGGATGAAAAGCGGTTGATAATTTAGGTTGTATTCCTAATCGGTGACACAAGTCTTGCATTACTTGTGATGCAAATTGTGGTCCTCGATCAGAGACAATGGTGCGTGGAAGACCATGTTGCTTCCATACATGGGTTAGATAGAGTTTAGCGGTTTCGAGTGTGGATATAGCTTTATTGCAAGGGATGAATTCGACTTCTTTAGAGAAGCGATCAACAACCACTAGGATTGAGTCAAATCCATTGCAAGGGGGAAGATCCGTGGTGAAATCGACAGATAGATCTTGCCAAGGTTTTTCTGGAATAGGCAGGGGTATTAACTATCCTGCGGGTGCAATATTTTGTCCTTTGAAGCGAGCACAGCGGTCACAGCACGAGACATAGTCTTTGACTAATGTGCTCAATCCTGGCCATGTATAACTGCGCTGGATCAATTCCAACGTTTTCTCTGCTCCGGGATGTCCTGCAAGCGGAGTGTCATGGTGTAAGCGTAGGATTTCCATTCTGAGATCATCGACATCAGGGACGAAGATCTTTCCTTTTTGGTCTGCTAGCAATTCTTCTTGCTCCATACAGACTTGGTTATCGTTACATATTTGAGAGACAGCAGTCTCTTTTAAACGGAATGTAGCATTCTTGATTTGTTCTTTGAGCGAATCAGCATCGGTTTGAAGATATGTTGTTGTCCTGATTTGTTCTTGTGGGATTACAGTTATTCCTTTATTGTCATCCTCTTTTCCTTCAGCATGATCTTCTCTTCTAGAGAGAGCATCTGCTTTACCCATAGAGGTTCCGGGTTTATGAAGCCATTTAAAGTTGAAGCGAGATAAATATTGAGCCCATTGTGCTTGTCTACGATTAAGATCTTGTCGTTTCATGAACCATTGAAGATTTTCATGATCGTTCCAGATCTCAAATTCATGTTTGGCTCCTTCAAGATAATGTCGCCAGAGTTCCAGACTTCTGATGACACTGAGCATTTCTTTATCTGCGATAGGATAATTGCGTTCTTCAGGTGACATGGAATGCGAAGAATAAGCAACTGGATGCCATTTGCCATCAATCTCGATAGAGAGCACAGCTCTGGTGGCATAATCTGAGGCATCAGATTCTAAACGGAATGTTTTATCATTATCGGGAAATGCAAGAATAGGTGCAGTGGTAAATTTCTGTTTGAGCGTGTCAAACGCTATTTGTTGTGCGTCAGTCCATTTGAATGGATTATCTTTCTTGGTAAGGTCATTGAGAGGGCGAGCAACTTGTGCGTAACCATCAATGAATCAACGATAGAAGTTTGCAAGTCCAAGGAAACCGCAGACTTGTCTGACCGTAGAAGGTGTAGGCCAATCTAGTACTGCCTTAACCTTGTCTTCGTCCATTACAATGCCATTAGGAGTAATGGTCATTCCTAGAAATTCTACTTCTTTGACGTGAAAGGAACATTTTTCTGGTTTGACAAAGAGATCATGTTCTTCAAGACGACGAAGTACTTCAAGTACAATTCAATCATGTTCCTGTTGATTATCTGTTTTGGTGAAGATCATGAGGTCATCAATATAGACAACACAGACATTGTCCATGTCGGAGAATAGGTCATTCATCATTGTTTGGAATGTTGCTGGTGAATTGCATAAGCAAAGAACATTACTAGGGGTTCGAAGGCTCCTCAGTGGCAAACGAAGGCGGCTTTCCATTCGTCTCCATCTTTGATGCGAACATTGTTGTATCCCCATCTAAGATCCATTTTTGTAAAAAGCTTTGCTCCTTTAAGCTTGTCTACAAGCTGCGAGATCAAAGGAAGCGGATAGTTATTTTTAATGGTGTGTTCGTTCAGATATCGGTAATCCTGTACCATTCGCTTTTTACCATCTTTCTTTGGTACAAAGAACACGGGAGATGTCTGTGGTGATTTAGAAGGTTGAATATAACCTTTTCGAAGTTGATCATCTACAAAGTCGCTGACTTCTTGTTGTTCAATAGGGGAAAGGGGAATCAAGCGTCCTTTCTTTGGAACAAAGGTTTCTTTGAAATCAATGGTGTGATCCCAAGGTTTTCAGATAGGCATACGCTCTGATTCTTTCTTTGAGAATACGTGAAGATATTTGTGATATTCTTTTGGTACGAGGTCCATAGGTGTTGGATCTGTTTTCTTGGGTAGATCTATTTTTGCAGCATTGATGCGTACAAGTAAATCTTGTTCTTCTTTTTCAATAGTTTTAAGGAATGAGGTGGTAGATCTAGATTGACAGGATGCAGGGCAACGTGTCATACGGACAGTTCCTGTTTCCCAATCAATTTCAGGGTTATGTTGCTTTAGCCAAGTAAAGCCTAAGATCATTTCGTTTTTGCCAAGATCTGTTACTTCGGCAATTGTCTTTTCATGATGTCCAAGGTAATTGATCATAAGTTTGGCATAATGGGTTAAACTTCCTGCAGAGTTACATGTTCCATCAACGTTAAACACTGGAATTGGACGATCTAGGGGTTTAAGGGGGATTTTATTCTTTATGGCCCAATCATGATCAATGAAGGTTGTATTGGCTCCAGAGTCCAATAGTGCGTGAGGGGATTGAATGTCGGTTATCCAGAGTAATGGAGATTGGTAATATGATATCCTTAGTAGGATTTCCTCGAATACGAGAGATTTCTGGATTTGGTAGCATTTCTGCTATTTCTTTTTCTGATAAGAATGAGTACATTCTGCGGATGTCTAGGAGTTTCTGTTCAAGAGTATCTGGTGTGATATGAAGAGAATTTACTTCAACAATGTCTGGGATTTTCAATAGGCTATTAGAGGAAT
>JBBPQG010001281.1:0-11151 GCA_038092395.1 Boletus variipes var. fagicola
ATGCATCGCGTGCGCTGAAAGGCTGGTCATGATGTCACAAAAAAGTCCGAGTCTACAGTGAAGTCGTATTCATAATACAAAGGAACATGCCAGTCACAGAAACGCTTGTATGCGTGTACCAAATTTGAGCTTGATCGAGGAGCTCTTTGAGATGCTTCTGGCGTGAATCACCGAATGACGGTAGAGTTGGCGCAAAGGAGATATGTGTGATACGATCAGCCACCTTCGCCTTCCAGACCTTCCAAACATCCCCTTTATCTGGAACGAACGTGTCCAGCAGGGTCGACACGTCGATGCTTTTGATAGGTCGGGGAAGGCCGCGACACAAGATGAGACATTGAAACGTCGCTGCGGCAGCTAAATTGTCGAATTCACATCTCTGGACTGCTGGGGAACCGGGGAGGCGGAAGAGCTTTGTGGTCCGAATATGATAGTATTGAGATGGAAGGAGGCGGACTACCACCAAGATGTACAGGACGAGGTGGAGCCAGATCGCGGGCTGGAGAATGCATTGGAACAGACCGGACCGTATATGAAAATCAGTAGAAAGCGGGGCACAGCGCTGGCAAAGGATGAGATGGTTGAAATGAATATTTTGATAAGTCGTTGAGATCGACAACTTGATTTCCCGGGGCAAGTTGCAGACCCGCGCAAAAGCCATGACAACGATAAATGACATTGACGATTCCGTTGGGACAGTTGGACCTAGTAGGAACCCCATCGCACAAGGCTTTTAGTGCCTCGTAGTGTAAACATTGACTCAATTGTCATGGCACCGGTTGCCAGTGGTATCTCCTGGTGAGGGTGAGACATGCGAAGGCTACTTCTGCGGTTCCTTCAAAAACATTGTGCATGCCAAGTCAGGATTTCGGCAAGGTTAGGATCTAGAACTCGAGGTACCGTACAGCCTACCACCATTGGACACCAATAGCACAATAACCGTTTGGATTGATGATATGGAGCGACATAAGAGGTTTGTTCATATTTGTTCGTTTCCTCAACCAACAGAAATTCAAACACGGTATGGTCCAAGGTGTCATTCGCCACGTATTTCGGTCTTGCGAAGGGACGCATCCCGTCCTTTGACGACCACATCCATTGTTTTCGTCGATTCTCTCATTGAGTTCTCGGCCATCAGATATATCGTTCGCTGACAACAGCTATTCGCGCTGCTGAAGCCTGTATCCAAGAACCTACGATCGCTTGTATTAGGAATGCATCTTTATCGACCACGGCTCCAAGGATTTCTGGACCGTTGATCAGTTCCCCGCTTGCCTGCGACAAAGACAGACATGTTTTTTCCCGCACAATCAAGTGATTGGTGGTCGATCTCTACTTCTGTAACCACGAGCGCTGTCCCTCATTCCCTCTCCTCTTCTAGTTCGTCCTTGGCTAGAACGCTCAGGCGGAGACATGCAACTCAATCGAGGACGCGCGAACTGCGCCGAGATTATACAACCATTCCATGTGTTACGAAGGACGGGGCGTCTTTGATGTAAAGTTGGAAGAGCTGTACCGCTTTGGGAAGCAAGGTGTGCGCGACGTTGCTCGTCAGCATCCATGTGCTGACTGACGCATGGGCAGAATTAGAAACCACCGCTGACGATGCCACGACGGTTTCTGCATGCAAGGTTATCGCCCAACCGAACTCGATCTTGTTGCCATCCACACTGTCTTCCTGACGCAAACCAGGGTACAGTCAACTGGTCGATGCAGATACCAAATATACCTTAGCTCAACATGCTCACCGCTGCAGCGGCAGTGACTTTGGGCATTACGGCCAATGCGGTGCGCAGAACGCGGCTTCAGCGGGGTGCTCTGCCGCGTCGAATACGGGTCCCTCTGGAGCGTCAGGTCTAGGACAAGGTGCGAGTGTGGCGCGCCGAACTATCTCAGTTTATTTATATTTTTCTAGAATATTTGGATTTATATGGAAAGGATTGTGAACATGGGATGATGCACGGAGGAACCCTCTGTATTTCTTGCGTCCCCCTCACTCTTACCTATTGATCGTAGCAGCACGTTACTTTGGCTTCTCAACCTGTGTTTTACTTCATTACAGGGTACAGAAGGAATACCACTGCCTGCGACCGGAACTAGATTTCTCAATCCAGTGCCTTGGTAACTCTAACATCATTACAGTCGCGATGTGTCCAACTATTTTCGTCTTTGCTGGACACATGGTTCTTCGAGTTGGCATACAAAAGCTCCATAAGATAAAAACGAAGCGTCAACGATTCAGTATGGCTTGATCAAGCATATCTATTATCTGTCGCGTGACGTGCTTCGGTTTGCTTGTTGTTACGTGTACCAGTCGGAAGCCGGAGGCGTAAGTGATCGAAATCGATGGAACCCTCCGCCCTACAAGCCTTCACTCCTCCCTTCCACCACCACTCTGAATCTCAGCTCTCTTCACGCAAACGCTCTCCGGAATGTCGACAGAAAGCACAAGCAGCCAGTTCGAGGACGTCCGCAAGAAATTCGGCCGTTTCAGGATCCTAATCGTCGGACGCGCCAACTCGGGCAAGACGACCATTCTCCAGAAGATCTGTAACACGACGGAAAGCCCAGAGATATATGACGGTAAAAGGGAACAAGGTACGGCTCTCGTTCGAGACATGAGGTTGAGTCGGACGCTAAACTGTGCAATTAGGTTGATCCGTCCCAGGTTGAGGGATCGATGGGGGTAGGTACCGCTCCCCGTCGGGCTGAAACATGATGCAAGTCCTGCTCAACCATTTCTAGCGCGGAATCCATGACATCGAGAACGAGCTGATCTTCCGGAGCAACGACAAATTCATCTTTCACGATTCGCAAGGGTTCGAAGCGGGTAGGAAAGACGAGTTTTTGAGAATGAAGAAATTCGTCGCGGACCGGGCGAAGACGACGCATCTCAAGGAGCGCCTTCATGCGATTTGGTAATGGGCAATTCTGTATAACATTTTGTTGAGTGATGTATTCTGTCGAACAGGTATTGCATCTCGATGGATAGGATTGAGCGAGCGATCCAACGGTCCGAAGAAATGTTTTTCGAAGAATGTGACCCTAACAATGGTGAGCTGTTGTCATCGTAGTTGTTTCGAGCTCATGATGTAGTCAGTTCCAGTTGTGGTGTTGTTCACCAAATTTGATGCACTGCAGACTAAAGCAATCGTCAAATTGGCACCTGCGGATCGACGGCTGGCATTGCAAGGGAGGCTGTCAAAGATCCAGCCACTTATGGAAGAGATCTTCAACAGGGTCGATGTATGGGGACAGCTTTCCAAAATGACATACCCCCCAAAGTCCTCTGTTCGGCTTGAAAGTTTGTATTCTGGTTTCTTGGTGCACATTGTGTTATGCCATTCACCAATATGCTAGACATCCACAAGGTTAATGAGGGGTGCAACATTCTGATTGAAAATACTGCATTGGTCTTGAATGATGAAGCATTGCAAATGCTGTTTGTGTCAGCTCAGGAAACAAACATTGCACTTTGTGTCAAATATGCAGCCCAAAGGTAAGTCACCATTGAAAAACACATTATTTTTCATATTTTTATATATTCATTTGGATTAAAGGTTAATATCTGATGTGGATGGGATGTATAACACAATGTGTTCCACAGGTGAAGAGCTGTGAATTTACAAGCTTGCATGTTGGTTTCCACACTTTCAGGTAGGGTGAATTCCACAATAAACATTGCACTCCATTCTAATGACCTTGTTATTGGTCCTCTTCTGAATCATAGAGGGTAGGCTGCAATTTCTAGTATGTTGGTGGCTGAGGTGATGCTGGTCCACTCTTCATGGTGCTCTGGAAATCATAGCTTGTGAGTTGTGCATTCTGGCATGTTGGTGTCTGAGATGCTGATCATTTCTTGTCCACTCTTCATCCTGCTCTGGCAATCATAGGCAGTAAGTTGTCCATTTTGGTGGCTGATGTGATGCTGATCATTTCATGTCTACTGTTCATCCTGTTCTGGCAATTATAGGAAGTGAGTTTTGTTTTGTAGCTCAAATTTTATCCATAAGATGTTGCCTAAATTTATATTTGTTTTTAACTGATAGAATGTAAGTGACAACTAGTTTTATCTCTATTTTACTCTCATTGTTGTTAAATTTACTATATAGCTGGTATGTCTTCTTATACATGGATGTAATCTATAATTTAGACTGACTGTTTCAACAGGATGTAAGTCTCATGTTTAGTTATATTTATAATACCATAACAACTACATGTATTGTTATCTAGCAAGTAAGACTTTTGAATTTTATTGCCTTTTTACTCACAGAATTTTAGGAGGTCTGTTTCTATATCAAAATATGCCACCATTTATTGACCACATGGTCTTATCATTGTAGTTGCTCAACAAGCATAGGGTATGTAATGTTCTTTCAATATAATGTCTTAATATAATGTTTTATTTAATAGATTGATTTTACTACCAGTGCCACTGAGGCTCTGAAGTCAGACAATCAGGCAGGTTTGCATATATTGACTTGTAGGGCTCTAGCTTATAAAATCTCTAAGAGTAATCTCACCACATGGCAGCAGTATCTTCAAGCTAATGTTGGTGTGTTTTGATTATTTTATGTTATATATAATACATAATATCATTCAGAGACACTTCTTATATTAGAGCAATCTTTTTATCTTTCTCAGCAAGGAGATCCTGATGCAGTTTCCTCTGCTGCCCAGGAGTATGAGACATCAGACATATCCACTAAGGTGGATGTAGCCCTAAAGGATGTTTTCACTCACTATGGCACTGCATCCAAGAATGAAAAAGTGGATATGATCTGCAATATTATCACACAGAATCACATGGGTAAGTTGGCCATATGTATCAACATTCCACTGATTAACTTGGGGACTTTGCTTCAGAGAGGCCAGTGGCTAGATAAGGCACTGGTTGTATTTGGCTACAGTGTCAAACCATTCCTCCAGTAGTGGTGAACAGAATAAGGAAGGGGTGGAGACTTGAAAGTAAAGTGTTGTCACAAATCCTTCGAAATGCCTGTATATCTAGTGATTGTCTGTGTGGGGGATAAGAACATGCCTTCCAAAGAACGACTCGTAACGAGCATGTTTGAACGCGTTCGAACGTGAACTGAACATACCATTCGGTTCAGCATCCAGGAAAATCTTGGTTGAACCGGACCAAACCAAACCTGTCCATCACTAAGATTCGTCACGGTGATACTAACTGACGCTCCTTGAACGTCATCTAGAGCCCGTCTAGCGGAGCAACAAAAGGACGACGCTGATGCATCGTCTAGTACGCCACTCTCGGCGGCCTCTTGATGCATCCAGTGCACCATCAAGCAAGCTGGTTCTATCTGCCGGGTGGTTACGACCCTCTCCGGTCGCACTGGCAGTCTGGATCCCATGCGTTCTCTTCTGCCTTTACTTGTATGTCAGGTTTCAAACATGGAGCCATCTCAAATTTCCCAGCGAGCGCGTTCTGTTATTGAGTTGTCCGTGTCCCTTGGGTGATTTGGATTTGCAAACGCCTGTTCACTCTGGCAGAGTGTTATTCTCGCTGGTCCGCAAGGCGCGCCTCGGTAGTATTGAGTTGCACTTTGTGCACAAAGGTGCTTTCGACGTACGAGTATATTCGAGGGAACGCCCCGTAAGTATTGTCACTATGGTCACGGGATACAGCTAAAGTCTCCCGAGAATGTGACTGACCCTTGGTAATTAACTATATCGATGGTCCTCCGCTGCTACTATGATATGTCGCCTTCAATATCGTTGCCATTTCCTTGCGGGACTCCCACAGCGGTAGAATAATGCAGAACGTTCCGCTCGCAAAGGCCCAAATACTGTCATCGAGATTAATGAACCACCTCAAGGAAATCGGACGAGAAACAAACAGAACCTACATTGTGCAGGCGGTCCAAAAAGTATAAAACTTTCGACTAAATACATAGTGCGAGAAAAACATTGGCAAAGGCACTGACAGGATGTAAGCATGACAACATTCTAGTATGCAAAAACTCACCGATGATGATCACTATAGCCGCAAAAATAGTCGAGTAGATGAATGCCCTTTTGAAGACACGTTGAAGCGAGGCTATTCGTTGTTCTTCGTCTTTTGGTGCACTGGGAACACTCGAAAAGCCCTTCGGTTGTTTCTCGATGTCAGGAGGCGATCCCCTTTCCCTGGAGCTGTTTTCAGACTCTTGATCCATGTCATCCTTGGCCTGATTGTCCAACATTGCGATCGCGCGTGTCCCAGAAAAGTCATAGTCCGCTGGACCTGCGCAGACACTTGAGAAACATATGACTCTAGTTTGGCATCAAACTTACTCATCAGAGACACGGATACAGTAAATATTCCCGAAAAGAGAAGCCCTGTTAGTCCACTGCAAACCGCGGAATATGGTTCCGCCAGATTGGGGATATTAATTTGTCCTGTCACACTATATGAATGGACTGGATCGTGAAATAAACTTAAACGTACCGTATATCTTCAAGCAACCAATCATCCATGCTAGCATCCCTAGAATGCCTCCGCCTATCGCCCCACAGAACACACCTGCACGCGTTAATTTAGACCATGAGATCGTGAGTGTGATCGGTATGACCGCAGGGCTGAGGACTACCCCCCTGGAGCAATTTAGCTACGCCCGCGAGGCATGAGAGCGGTCTTACTGTACATAGTAAAGCTGCATGGGAGCCGTCAGCGTGATTCGGTCGAACTAACAGAAATCCCACCCATCCTAAGTTGATATTTCCGGCATTAAGCTGGGACGTGCATCAACGAGATCTCTGCATAATCGAAGATTACAACTTACAATGGAAGCCCAGCAGCCCATCCAAACAGCCCAAAAGCAGATGAAATAATGGGATACTCTCACGATCTCTTCGCCCGTTGCATTCGGTCTGAAGTACGTTCGATATATACTGGCATAGGTCAGAATCAACAGAGAGTAAGGAAAAACAATGTTCAGGCACACACTCGTATGAGCTGCCGTCGACCAGCAATAATGAGCAACATGTACCACATTTCAAGGTTACCACACCCACAAAAGACTCGATACCCCAATGAGCTCAGAACTCGCAGCCGACGTGACTGCCATACTGGACAAGGTTGAGAATAACCCATTCATAGGACGTTTATTACTCACAAGACAGCGAGCAAAACAGCAATCGCACCTCCTTTTCCCATGAGCACAACTGCTGCTGCGGGGGCGGCTAGCCCTGCACTCGTCTGGGTTGGGGACAACGGGGAAGGATAAGTTGGAAAGTTTGGCTGCGAGAATAGTACTTGGCGTCAGTGTTGGGGAATACTATGTGCCACGCAGATCTCACATTATTAAGCAGAGCTCTCGCACTGAGACCGAGGCAGGAGGCAAACGCCCATGGCACTGCGAACCACGAAAGACCGCCGAGCATCTGTAACACGTTTTCTACTTCGATACATGACTAGAAAAAGGAAATATACACTCACATAAGCCTTTGTTGTTGATTCAGGCCGGCTCGCAATCGCCTGATGATGGATGATTCTCCACGTTTGTACAGGATCCGCAGAAAATCAATTTTCACTTACTCTTTGCCAATACCCTGCATGCGTCTTGTCGGCCATATGTCCCAGGGTAGTGAAGTTCAGGCTCACCTTGGTCACAAAACACCCCAGCAAAGCCAGAGAGGATGGCTGCCGCACCAAACACGAGACCCTGATTGGATTTCATAGTGAGGTAGCTACCATCCTGATTACCCACCACCGGTGCGTCAGTTGCTGCTTGCTGCAACAAATCATACAGTTCCGAGACACTTCCAACGGCGGGTGAGGTCCCGCTACGGCATTATTCAGTCTCGTCTCAATCCAAGGAAAAGCATGGGACTGACTAAGCCCTGAAAATGAAGACATAGATGATAATAAAGAGAATGACGGTATGAGTCCAGTCACAGATGAATGTCGCACGCAAGCCTCCAAAGATTACGTATACCGCGATCCCGATAGGCAGCAAGAAACAAGCCGCGTTGACGTTCATCCCCGTTAGCGCATTGACTGTCGCCGCTCCTCCGACTGAAGAATGAGTTGAGAAACCGGGCGGACGCCGAGAAGCATGACACACTAACGGAGCAATGAACCGCAAGTGATCAAGATGCAGAGGAAAGCGTAAAACATGAAGAGGATATGACCACCCGTTCCAAACCGCGCCTTGACAACCTCTAGGAACGTATGCGCACCGTTCGCGTTCATCTTCACTTTGGATGCAATCATGCCAAACATGCAGACTTGGATAGTCCCACCAGCACCATACCACCTTCACAACGGCCAGATTTGGCATTTGGGATGCACCAAGAAGCAAGTATGGCTCACCACGGTCCACTGACACCTGTGTTGAGATGAGTGGCTGAATCTTGAGGAATACGGTGAAAGCTAACCAAATGTATACGCTGCCGTACTCGATTGGAGAAGGGTGGCACTCCATGTCCAGGCACTCACTCTGATGTCAGGGAGAAACTGCAAATTGAGAACGTGCGTTACTTGATGCAGAAATAAACCACCGACATTCCACAGCAAACTAGACCAGGCTAGACGACCAAATTCAGCGCTCGTATGTCTTGGGAGAAAACAACTAAGTAGACACCTTGATGCTCCTCGAAGCACTCTGCAGGGTATGAGTGACAACAACGAGTGATATGACAACTGTAAGACGTACAGTGAATTCCTCGGATGATGCAGGTGAGAATTTGAAGAATTTGCGTTGAAGCATCGTCAAAGTCACCATGATGAAAGCAAAGAAGAATCCGACCCCTGCATCTCGATCGAGGTAAGTTGACTGCGAGGAAATGGACAAACGTACCAACGACCACGCCATATCCGACGCTTTGGCCTGCAAGGTCACACCATCGACATGCGTTCGGGGTTAGCTTGGAGTAGCCACGCACTTAGAAGAGGCTTGAACTCGGAGTACCCTTGTACTCCGGACATTATGACAAGTAAAACCAATGACGGGAAAGGTGAGCGTGACTAGTAAGCGGATGGGCAAACAGCCACATATCTCGTCGAATTTAAGAATACGCCAGTGAGAGAAGATAAGGTAGAATGACGCGTGAGCCTGACAAACTGTTATTAATATGTACATGAATTGCAGCGTGTGGAATGCCCAGAGTGTGTGAATGGCAAGATAACGAGACACTTCTGAGAGGAGGCTGAGTCTGGCAAACGCTTGGTAACAAGGCGGACCTTGGAAACACCCACGAGCGGGGTACATTCCCAGGTTCCCAGCCATTCCCTGCGTTCAAAGTCTCACTGGAAAAATAAGCTTGGTGGCTAGAAACAATTTATTTTCGTTGAAGATGAGCAACTTGCAGGAACCGTACTCGGTCTAACACGGAGCAACACATTATATTACAGAAATTTAATGAGCCGTTGGATGAAGATCTCCCTGGAGATCTCGGTTTAAAACGACGTGATCATGATTAAGAAAATGGGCCAGAAAGTGGCCCCCACTTCACACTGTCATGAGTGTGGTGGACCGGTCAGCGACCAAGAACATCTCCACCTCCGTGGTCTTCCAAGTTCCCTGCCATGGTATTCATCATGCAAGAAGCCTGTGATAACTGAACCCGCTTGGACTGTTTAAGCCCACCTGATGTGCAGAAAAGATTCATCTACCCTCTCCACCCTGTTCATCGTTCTCGATTCTATCGGACATCTGCAAACTCGCCAGTGGAGTTGTGAACAAGCCTGAATCGTCGTCGTGTGTCGTCCCCCCACGCCCAACATACGCTCTCGCGTTCAAGTTGGCAAGAAGGGTGTTACAGTAGACCGAGCATTGTGGAATAACAAATGCAGTGTAGATCAAATTTGATGGGAAGAGATGTAGCTATTGTATTTGGATGAGGAGGTATCGCAGACAAGCGTGCTGGTGAAAAATGACGCGCACCAAGATAATGGTCAGGAGACAGAATATAGCCGTCCAGGTGCCTGTGTTCACCGCAAACACGATGAGGCGTTGCAAAAGGTGTGCCGTACTTGCGAACCAAAATTCATGATCAGATAACACGACAAGGATTCGTGCGCGCTTACTTTGCGAACTTAGTGGCGATCCGCTGGCGGACGAGTAAGAACGTCATGAAAACGGCGATTAGGACATCTATTCCAGCAGCAACAGAGAGACCCAAAGTGGCTAGGATCTGTGAAGCAGATGTTAAGGTTGCCGTTCGGAGGTTAAGGTGCCCTGAAGTATATGCCTACCACGAATGAACTGCTATTAAGAACCCTGACGTCAACGTGTATGCTGGAAACGAGTGAGAGGCATGGATAAGCGACTTCAAGTTGTAATCCGAGGAATAGAAACAAACGAACCCATTCGCACTATACAGTGCTTTCTTGACATAAACTAATTTTGTAATGATCAACATTTACTGGTGTGAATGCGACCAGTGACAACATACTGGTACAAGACACTGATATTTAAAGAAGCCTAGTTAGATTTCTGCACCCCAGCGTTTATAAACTCTCACCAAACTCGACGAGCACTACGACAACCTAAGTCCCGGGGTTGAAGCAAAACTGGAACTGCTCAAATGGACACTCCTTACCCATATAAGTGGCAATATAATTTTCTTCCCGCTAACTGAGCAGCTATGAGTAAATGGGAAAAGGACTCTGACGTCGAGACACACAAACGTAGATTCGATAGAGGAGAAAGCCTTGTGTTAGTGCCGCCACTAGGGCCTGAAGATGTCAACACTCATTTAAAGAAGAAGAAAAAGTAGGTACCGCCACGAGGTTCTGCAGCTATAACTTGTCAATGGACCCTCTAGGGATGCCAAGTATGAGACTTACGATGAGTTCGCTGTGGAGAATGTCAACACATGGAGAGTGGGGTTTAAGCAACGACTCACGGAATCCCACTCGCAATTGGAAGTGGGCTTCTTAGGCTAACCATAATGTACTTATAAGCTATGATGCACAATATAATTCCGACATGCAAGTGCTGCATATGTCGAGAAACGAACCACCAGAAACACTCAGAGCTTCATGGATTGTATTGAGTGCCCTATCATGAGGTATTAGCTACGTTACAAACAGAGACGAGATAGGTATTAACCATTGTGTAGCTACCTGACAAGAGTGGCAGATTAAGTACCATTCTCGGCGTTCTCGCAAGGTGACTTACAAGAATCTTTATGCGCAGAGGATCG
>JBBPQG010001282.1:0-11150 GCA_038092395.1 Boletus variipes var. fagicola
TGTTAATGCTATAGGACGATAAGCATACCTGTGCTATGAGTCATAGATAAGGGTCACGTGACCAGTCATGTGACATACCATGTGTTTGTCTAGAGCGCATAGCCATGAAGATCAATATCGTGGGAGAATAATGGGCTTCATGGAAAGTAAGCAAGTGGAGCATTAGGATAAGAAGTGTAGTGTGTCTGTAGTGAATGCGACACTTGTGTCTTTTCTTGTTGAAGCAAAGCCTAGAAAAATAGGGAAAAATATGGGAAACGTAACAGTGTGGACGCCCCCACAAGGTACCCTTGAACCCTTGAATCCTTGAACTACTGGTCTCAGCCCAGTCCCCTTGACCTTCGACCCTCCGATTCTATAAGTCCTCATCGTACTTTTGACTTGACGCTCTTGTCCCGTGACTATTCAAAGGCTACGCTCATTCCTACCCGGACCAAGCGTAACAAAAGCTCAAGTGTGCCTTGCCAGCTACCACCATTGTAAGCTGCCAAAATTTCACAACCACAAAGAATCCCTTGTTCCATCTGGGGACTCTCTTGACCAGCCCAACTCTCTGAATCCCCTGACACCGAGAACTCTGATTCCTCCGACGAAGAACCGCGAAACACCTCTCCTGACCCCGACGTACCGATCTTATCTGACGCCGAACAAGCGACAGAACTAGATCTTTCCCATACCTTCTCATTGTCGCTCTCCATCCCTCGCACTCCCACTCCTCCATCTCCTACTCCCACAGCTCGACGACCTCCACCCTTCGGCCCCTTTCCCCTCGGACCAACCCCTCAGTTTATCCCGAGACCCTTCTCCCCGCCACCAATGTCTTCCAGAGCCACTGAACTCCGCCTTGGAACCCCTGAACCCTTTGACGGGTCCTACGACAAAGCCAACCAATGGTTGAGCTCGGTCGTGACCTATCTCCTCGTCAACGAAGACGTTTATAACACTGACAACAAGAAGGTCGCCTTCGCCCTCTCGTACATGACCAAAGGTACTGCCACCACATGGGCAACCACCTTTAGACAAGCCGTGATCACCAAGCTCACCACTGGCGCCACTATCTCCCTTAGAACATATGTGGACTTCATCACTAAGTTCACCACCTCGTTCAAACACGCCGATGTCAAAGGCAACTCCCTTGCCTGGCTCATGACCACCAAGATGGTCAAGCAGAAGAGCGGTAAATGGGAACCATCCCTAGACTCCTACATTGCCCAGTTTTCCAACCATGCTGCCATCTCTGAGATCACCGATGACCAAGTCCTCATCGGATATTTTTACTCTGCAATCCCCGCTGGCTTGATGCGCCGAATCTTTTCCATGGATACTGTCCCTGACAAGATCACAGAATGGATCTCTAAGGCCCAGAAGTTCCAAGCACAGTTTGACCGTGCTGATGAAGTTGCTCATCGAGGAAAGAACACTCCTCTCCTGTACATTGCTCCCTCCTCCTCCTCCCGAAAGGAGAAAGACCCCAATGCCATGGACGTTGATGCCGTCCACCTCTCCAAGATGACTCCTGAAGAATGTCAATGCTGTATCAAAGAAGGACATTGCTTCCACTGCCGTAAGACTGGCCATAGGTCCAACGAATGCCCCACTTTCCCCTCCACCGAACGAAAGGTTCAGAAGATCAAAGAAGAACTCCCTCAACTCCAGGAGATTGACGATGATGACGATGAAACCACCGTTAGAAAGGTGTCGTTCTCCTGCCCCTCGCAGGATTTTTGAAGAGGAGGTCTCAGTCGACACGAGTCCCTCCTGCTACCATTGCTCCTGTACTAGTATCGAAGTCCTCTAGGTCTATGAGAATCCCCGTTCAACTCATTGATCCTTCACATACTATGAAAGTCGTCGACACCGCCGCCCTGATCGACAGTGGTGCAGATATCAACTGCATTGACTGGCAGTTCATTCGAAAACATAGACCCCCCACCACGAAACTTGATGTCCCCATCCGCGTACGAAACGTCAACCAATCTGCAAACCAGAAAGGCAACATCCGATACACTTCCCTTCTCTTTATCAACATCGAAGGCATTGCCCACAAGGTTCTCTTCTACGTCATGAACTGTGGACGAGAAAATGCCATCCTTGGACTCCCCTGGCTTAGGGCCGTGAATCCTTCCATCAACTGGTCCACCCAGACTCTCTCCATCCCCGAAACATCTGATCAATCCTCCGACCTCTACCAAACTCATGTCGCCGATCAAAAACGACATGATGGCTTTTTCTCTAAAGCCTCCTCCCAACCTCCACGCCACATCAACGTTGACTCTGTCTACGACGAGAGGCTCTATGAATATCTCGGACAAGAAACCGAGATACAATATATGCACCGTGCCCGACAAAACTATGCCATCCACCGTATCATTTGATGCAGATCCAGATACCTCCCGAACAACTCTCCAGTCATCGCTAAACTGACTACCGCCACTGAACTCGCTGCCGCTGCCGAAAAGGCCAAACCCAAGGTTACCTTACCTTCTGAATACTCCAATTACGCCTCTGTCTTCTCAAAAGAAGCCACCGACCATCTTCCTCCCTCTCGTCCTTACGACCATGAGATCAATCTTAACGACTCCTTCTCTCCGAAAATCGGAAAGGTCTACCCTCTCTCTCCCGCCGAACAGAAAGCCACAGAAGACTTTCTTGATGAGAACATTGCTGCCAGAAAGATCCGTCCCTCGAATTCCCCCCAAGCTTCCTCCTTCTTCTTTGTCAAAAAGAAGGATGGTAAACTACGCCCTTGCCAAGACTACCAATACCTCAATGAGCATACCGTTCGAGATGCTTATCCTCTCCCACTGATCTCCGACCTCGTCGATAAACTCAAAGATGCTAAGGTCTTCACCAAGTTTGACGTCCGCTGGGGATACAACAATGTCTGTATCAAGGACAGACATCAATGGAAAGCCGCCTTTATCACTCATAAAGGACTCTTCGAACCTCTTGTGATGTTCTTTGGACTCACTAACTCCCCCACCACTTTCCAACGCTTCATGAATGACTCCTTCAGAGATATGATTGCCGAAGGATGGCTTGTCATCTACATGGACGACCTCCTCATCTTCTCCCCCGACGAAGCTACCCATACTGAACGAACCAAACGAGTTCTTCAGCGCATGCAAGAACTTGACCTTCACTTGAAACTGGAGAAGTGCCAATTCGCCACTAACACAGTGGAATACCTTGGAATGATCATGGAACCAGGTCGCATCACCATGGACCCTGTGAAACTAGACGGCATCTCCAAATGGCCTGTCCCTTCCACTCCGAAGGAAGTCCGCTCTTTCCTCGGATTCGCCAACTTCTATCGACGCTTTATCCCAGACCACTCCACCGTTGCTAGACCCCTTATAGATCTTACCAAGAAGAACCAACCTTGGAAATGGTCTGAAGAATGCGACTGTTGCTTCTCCCATCTCAAAGATCTCTTCCTCGCGGAACCTGTCCTCCGACTCCCCGATCACTCCAAACCCTTCGCCATTGCCACCGATGCCTCCAAGTACGCCACTGGAGCCATTCTCCTCCAGACCGACACCAACGGAGACTGGCACCCCTGTTCCTACCTCTCCCAATCCTTCTCCCCTGCTGAACGCAACTATGATATCTATGACCGCGAACTCCTTGCCATCATTTGCGCTCTTAAGGCATGGCGTCACTATCTTCATGGCGCCTCATTCCCTGTCCAGGTCTTCACCGACCACAAGAACCTTACCTATTTTAGGCAACCTAAGGTTCTTAACTGCCGCCAAGCCCGTTGGCTTCTAGATCTTGCCAATTTCGATCTCAAAATGATCCACGTCCCTGGCTCTCTCCTCTCTGGACCTGACGCCCTCTCACGCCGGCGTGATATGCTCCCTTCTGCCTCCGATGACAACCAGGGAACTACCTTACTCCCTCCTTCCATGTTCGTCTGCTTAATCGACTCTACCTTGGCACTTCACATTGCCTCCCACTCCACCTCTGACCCCTTGGTCCTTCAAGCTTTACAATCGCTTGACAGCACTATCCCTCCTGCTTTCCACTCCCGCCTCTCTGACTGGCAGTATTCTGAGGGCATCCTCACCTATAAGGGATGAGTTAACATTCCCCCCGATGAATCTCTCCACCGCTCTATCCTCGAGCGTTGCCACGACCATGAAACCGCCGGTCACCCAGGATTTCTTAAAACTTGTCAGCTCGTCTCCGTGGAATTCTGGTGGCCTGGCTTGGCCCAATTCGTCCAAAAATACGTGGAAGGCTGCTCCACATGTCAACAGAACAAGTCGAACACTCATCCCACCGTACCACCGCTCACCCCCATTAAATCTTCCTGCACTCGCCCCTTCCAACAGGTGTCTTGTGATCTTATCACTGATCTCCCAATTTCCTCCTCTTTTGATTCCCTTCTAGTCATGGTGGACCATGGCCTTACTAAGGGGGTAATTCTTTGTCCCACGAAGAAGACCATCACCGCTGAAGGAGTTGCATCTCTCTTTTTCCACAAAGTCTACCTTCGCTTCGGACTCTACGACAAAATCATCTTGGACCGAGGTCCACAATTCACTTCTTCCTTCGCTCGAGAACTAGGAAAACTCCTGAACTATGACATCTCCCTCTCCACTGCTTACCACCCACAATCCGACAGTGAAACTGAACGTGTCAACCAAGAAGTTGAAACCTATCTCCGCATCTTCTGTGGAAGCAATCCCACCTCATGGGCTGACAAAATCTCTCACACTGAATTCGCCCACAATCACCGCCCCCATTCCGTCACCAGCAAATCTCCGTTCTATCTCATGATGGGATATGAACCCCGTGCTCTCCCTTCGGTAATTGCCGAAACTTCCCTTCCCACCATAGAAACCCATCTCAAGGATCTCTCCGCTGCTCGAGATGAAGCCCTAGCTTCCCATGAACTTGCTAGACAAGTCATGGCCTCTAGGAACAATTGAGGTTTCGTCCCATTCTCCCTTGGAGACAAAGTCTGGTTAGAAGCCAGAAACCTCCACTGTTCTGTTATCAATCCCAAATTCGCTCCCAAACGAGAAGGACCTTTTGTTATCACCAAGGTCTTATCTCCTATCACATATCAACTCCGCTAACCATATGTCCCACTGACTTGGCCCCTGGAGTCCGTCCCCATCCCCACCTTCCTTTTTTGGGTCATCCCCTCTCTGTCCCCGGGAATGGGGACAGGGACAGGGATGGGGATGGGGATGGAGATGGGGACAGGCACAGGCACAGGCACAGAGATGGGGACAGGGTTGGAAAAGGAAATAGAAATGGAGATAGGAACAGGAACTGGCATAGGAACAGTGATGGAAACGGTGACAGGGACAGGGACGGGGACAGGGACAGGGATGTGGACGGGGACAGGGATGGGGACGGGGACGGGGACGGGGATGAGGATGGGGATGGGGATGGGGATGAGGTTAAGGATGAGGATGGAGTCCCAGTCTCCATCATACTGTCACCATCTCTGTCACACTGTCCCAATCCCATCACACTGTCCCCATCCCCATTCCCATTCCCGTCCCCATCCCCATCCCCATCCCCATCCCCATTCCCGTCCCCATCCCCATCCCCATTCCCGTCCCCATCCCCATTCCCATTCCCATTCCCATTCCCGTCCCCATCCCCATCCCCATTCCCATCCCTGTCTCCAATCCCCGTCTTTGTTACACTGTCCTGATCCCTGTCACACTAACACTGTCTCCATCACACTATCCCCATTCCCATCCCTGCCCATGGTTACCAAAACAACGTAACAGGAACAGGAACAGGAATGGTGTGAACATCGCAGGGTCCCTACACTCAGTAGCATTGGATCGTTGCTAGAGCTACTGACTGTATGTAGCACCCAAATTTGATTTGACTACAGGTAGAGCAGCGTTATATACAAAAAAAGCTTGAAGACAGTGGCCCTGATCAAAGATAGTGAGGTCACAATAAGCCCTAAAAATAAAATAAAAAACCTCACCGACAAGTTCACATGCAAGATTGTAGGGATGTTGACGAAGGAAAGAAACTTTTGCCTACATTATGGCATGCTCTGCACTGTAGAAAGCTTGATCGCCATATGAGATGGCAGCTTATAACCGTCACATCCAGGGTTGAGTAGGGCAATGTAGGAAATGTAATTGAGTGGTAGCGACGCAGGGAAGGAAGAATACCACTACATCCCTGCGTGACAAACACTAGCCATTCACTATTGAGGCACCCTTGCAAAACTGGGAGAGTCTAGAGCCAGATAATGCAGCAGGGAAAGCAATAAAAGTGGGGGGGATCAGAAGCCTACTTTGCTCGTGAATCCTTTACGCCTTCTCCTTTGCTGCTTCGCATTCTATACTGCCAGAATCTATGTTCTCAGTGTCTGCTGCTCCTCTGTGTCCAGTGCCTGGTTGCCTTGCTCCCAACAAACCGTCCGGCAAAAAGCATGGCTGGAACTACCATGTTACCCCCGTTTCCTTTGAGGTAGGGGGCATGACGCTGTGTTTCCGCTCGGAGGAGGGGAGGCTTTTTTGTCCCTTCCCCCAGTGCTCGGCCTCGGTGAACAGGAGGGACCGAGGGACAAAGCATGCTCGGGAGGTTCACGGTCTGTCCGAGAGTGTCGTCATTTTCGAAGGGCCAGCAGGTAAGCACAGGGAAAAACTCTCTTCTCTGACGCACCTGTCTGACGTGCATTCCCATAGCCGCAGAGGTTCGAGGAGGGCCAGCTTCACCGGCCAATGTTACAGTGCTGGATGGTTCAAAGGAAATCAGTTAGTTGCTAGGAGAGCCAGCCTCCGAACACGTCACTGATTCGTTTGTGATCAGAAAACCCGGGCGATGCTACCAGCAGCAGGTTGCCAGAACATGCGGAGGGGAATTGTGAGTGGCCTCAAAAGTAGAGCATGTAGCTTGCTGACTTATTTGGTGCAACTTAGTCCATGGAAACAGGGTGGTCCTCGATCCAAAAGTCAACTACCTGGAAGGGGGTGCTGTGCTTGACGACCTTGGCATATGGTTCCATCGCGGACTGGCTGTCTTCATCTGCCGTGCATGTGGGGTCTGCCTGACATCGGAAATGGCGAAGGGCCACTGTAAAATTCAGCATAAGGCAAAGGTTTCACCCAATGCTTCCCAGGAATTGCAGGCCTTCACCGAGCACCGTGACGTTTACAAGCTGCCAGAAGAAGTGGCTCTTCCAAGGCCAGGCGGACCTGCCGTGCAGGGCTTGTCATTCCCAGAGAAGGGCTTTGCGTGCCGGTTCGAGGGGTGCGGGTACTCTGTAAAAAGTGAAGACGTGATGAAAAAACATGAGCGGACGGTTCACAAACGTGGACCACTCCAGCCGTTCACATATGAGGTCTGCAAGGTGCAGGCGCTATTCCAGGCTATCGGCAAAGTGTACTTTGAGGTCGAGGAGCGGTTGAAAGAAGGCGAGGAGCAGCGTTTGCATCAGGCCCTCAAGCAAGTCGGGGCCTCTTCGGTTACAGCTGGGGAGGCAGCGATCGCCACTGACAAGGACCGGACACCTCCGGCACTGTTGAGAGTGACAGGGTGGTCGGCCCACTTGCCTGAAGTCAGGGCCTGCAGGACGCTCCGCGAAAGAGCATTGGCCCTCAAGGGGAGGCGTGAAAACGGCGAGCTTGGCGGCATTCTTCCTGGTCTAGACAATGCAGTTGATGAGCTGTTCAGAATCGGCCGGACAGCACTCGACGGCCGTGCCAGCAAGCTGACAGTGCTCAAGCTGTTGATGCATGGCGAGGACATACCAAGCGAAGGGTGGGTCTTGCTGCAGCTTCCCTTGCTGTACTTTCTAACCAAGGTTGGTGTTTACAGAGCGAAACACTGGAAGACGATTCCAGACTCCAATGGGGAGTACCAGGCATTTACGAAGGAAATGCTAACAGCAATCCTCCGGTCTGCATCCTGCACGTTGAGCAGCGAAGGGTTCCATTTCGTCCTGTCCAGGGAACAGAAGTTGTCTCTTCAGGCACTCGAAGACGCGCTGAGAAGGAGGAGTTCAAGCGGGGCAACTACATCCTGTCAAAACTTCCTGTGGAGAATCGTGTCTGCCCAGGGTGGGGACCGTTGGAAGGACGTCGTTCAGCAATGGATTTGGCTGAGGGCACTACGGAGAGACGGTAATTTCTATGGACCGTCGTCGCTTACTCCAGACTTGGCAAAGTTGAAGTATCTGATGCGACAAACGACGCTGCTGCAGGCATTTGTCGAGGAGTTCAAAAGTGAGGAAGAGTTGATTGAGTGAGTCAGGTCATTCGTAGAGGCAAAGGCAAAAGCTAACTGCCTGTCGCAGGCGGGTAATGAAGCTGCATGCATCGGCATTAAAGTTGGGGAAGTCGACCCCGTTCAATATGGTGACAGAGCTGTCAGAATATGCCTCATCGCTGGTGTTCTCAGAGGTGAAGGACCCCAAGGTCACGGTATCCTCGGACTACCAGTCATTCACAGTCGGAACTCAGACGATGTCACTGGACAGGCTTCGAGAAGGGCTGAAGCAGGCAATCACCGGGATCTGGATGGCATATGACCACATCGTGCAGTGCAACCGGGTGGTGCCTGAAGGATTTCATGTAGTCGACGACCTTTCGAACGACACGCGGGGTTATAGCTTTTTGGACGAAAAACCCTTCAGTGAAAAACGGCGGGGCATGTTCTACCACTTGGTGGATGTTTACCAGCTTGCGAGCTTAGACTTCGAGGGCAAGCTTTGCTGGGACATCCCGCAGGTCAAATCACTGCTTGGAAAGTGTGAGAGGCTTTGGGACAACGTCCTTCACATCCTATTCATGACGGGGGGAGTTTCCACTCGGGTGTCTCAATTCTTACGAACACAGCTAAGGAATGGGGACCGGCAACGAGGTATTCAGTTCCGGAGTGGGGAGATGTTCATTGTGGCGAGGGATACCAAGATGAGCAATGCGGCTGGAAAAGACTCTTGCATTCCGTCATTTCCCCCTTCACAGGTTGCGCAGCTGCTGCTGGAGCTTATTGGAGGTGGTTTGCGAGAAGCAGAGGCGTTGCTGGTGGGACTGGTGTATGGGACAGAAGCGTTGGAGATGCACAAAAGGTGAAGCATAAGTCCCACTCCGAATGGTGTTTTCATTTTCTGACCTCAGTGCCTGACCGGACAGCTATCTCTGCATGCGGGAGGGGAAGAGGTTGGAGCCCGATCAATTTTATAGCAGATTTGTGGCCAAGAATGGCGAGCTGTTCGACTGCAGTTGGGGTTCTCGTGACTACCGCCAGGGGGCCATCGCGATGGCGAGACACTTTATATCTCCCGACGCCACCTTTGCTGCGCTGGATGATGCACTCGCGGAGGCTGCAGACCACTCGGTGGACATCGACCACACACACTATGGAAGAACGTTCACTGACCACCCGCGCTTAACGCATAACGACATTGAGAGGCAGCGGTGGATATGCCTGGAGTGGCACTCTTTTCTGGGGCTAGGCCCATTTCCAGTGCAGGAGCCGCTCACGGTGGTAAGATCTCGGGGCGGCCCTATTGTTGATAAGGATGCACTGAAGTCAGCACTCTCCGAAATGGTACCTGAGCTGTGCAGCGCAATCGCAGATGCAGTGGTGCAGAAGTTGCAAGCATCGCTGCCCAGGTCGCCGGTAGTTAGTGGTGCAGCACCTACTGCTACTCTATCTCGCGCAAACACTCGCATCTGCCCCCCTTCCTCCACACAGACTGTCGACGCTGAGGCCAAGGCTGCTACTGTGCCCCATACATCCCACCTCGCAGCTGCTGGCATCCCTTCGTCATCTTCTCGCTCCCGCCCAGATCCCCCCCTCGCGCCCCTGCCCAGTGCTAGTGTTGAGGCCGAGGCTTCTTCTGAGTTCCATTCCTCGACTATTCAAGGTTCTCACCCCGCAGCTGCCTCCATGCCTTCACTCCCTCGTCTGTGCAAAGACTCCCCCAATGCTTCAGCTGGTAGGCCCGTACAGAAATCACCGCCTGCAAAGCGCCACCGGTTTCTAATGGAACTTGACGTCTTTTCTTCTAGTCCCCCCTTAGCTGGACCTTCAGGTAGCCACAGTATCGCTGCCAATACAAGGCCTATCAACAGTAATCCAAAGGACGCAGACCGGCTGCCTGCCGAAGCATCCCAGGTGGACTTCGACGCTCAGTTCACCCTACTTTCCAGTCCTAGTCCATGCCAGCCAACATTGCTGCGTCAAAAACCTACCGTGGTGCCGGAATCCTGGGCTTCTCAGCCCATTGTTCCTCTTGGACAGAGAAAGAGACGGGCCCCCGAACCAATAGACTCTGACCTTGATGGCCAGCATGGGCTGGAGGCCCCGGCAAAGCGGGTGTGCAGTGGCATGGGCAGAGCAAGCCGCTCTTTGTTCTCTGAAGATGAAGCAGAGGACGCTAGCGAAGATGACAGTGACGACGACCGTGGTTCTCTGGCCGACTTTATTGTTCCTTCCACCCCAGATTCAACAACAACAGGCCTACTTGAGTCCATTCGCTCCACCATCGCACGCATCGTTGGCGACCCCAATGCACGCGAGAAGAGTGCAGAGCAGATGGATGCCCTATTGGCAATCATGGAAGAAGACCCGAGGGACCTGGCCGCTGTGCTGAGGACAGGAGGTGGAAAGAGCCTACTCTGGACCGTCCCGCCCCTTCTTGATGCCCCAGGAGTTTCTGTTGTGATTTGCCCATTCAGATCACTGCTGGAGCAGCAATACGAGCGATGCACAAGGGCCGGCGTTCGCTGCCACAACTATAGCGTGTCAAAGGACGTTGGCGAAAACGTGCAAAACCTTTTCTTACAGGTGGAGCACGTTGGCATGGAAGTCTTCCAAAGGTGAGCTATCCTCCACCCTCAGGTCCCGCTGGCCATTACTAACGTTCCGCTCAGTCTCTTGATGCAGCCAGTTGGAAAGAAAATAAAGAGGGTCTTCATAGATGAATTCCACGACATGCTCCAGTGTCACCCCGATCGCCGCTCAAGGTGGCAAACGTTGGCCCGGCAATGCGCCCAGATGGACATACAAATGATCCTCCTTTCAGCGACATGTCCCCCTTCGATGACCGACAGCCTTCTCAAGCCATTTAGACTCAACGAGGACCGCATGAACTTCATTCGAGGGCCCACAGACCGGCCAGAGATCGGCCTCCATTACATCAGGGCCCTGTA
>JBBPQG010001283.1:0-11142 GCA_038092395.1 Boletus variipes var. fagicola
GGATGGTTATCTGGCATGAGTCGCACAAGCTCTTCAAAAATCACCACGGCTCTATCAATGTCAACGAGATCACCGAGTCTCTCGGAGCGATGAGATAACGAGGGACCAAGTTTGTTCATGCGATCTGGTTGTCTGAAATGGCATTTGGGTGTGAGGTGCACAACTTCCTCTCGTGTCAGGATGGCTTTGTTGAGGTCTACAAGATCACCGACTCGCTCGAAGCGACTCCATAAGGAGTCCCCGAGGTTGTCCAGGTAAAAGGGTTTTCCAGGGTGCCTTTCGGCAGTCTGACACAATGAGTTTCCAAGGTTGTTTAAGCGAAGTGGCTTGTCAGGATGTTTATCGGGAGTGAGCCGCGCGACCTCCTCGAACATTGAAATGGCTCTACCGAGGTCAACAAAGTCGTCGAGGCTCTCGAAGCGGTAGGATAACGTGATCCCGAGATGTTTCAGGAAACCTACCTTGTTGGGATGGTCTTGGTGAGTGAGCTGCACAGCCTCCTCTAACATCGAAACTGATTCATGGATATCCGCAACGCCACCGATGCGCTCGAACCGATGAGACAAAGAAGTCCCGAGGCCAACCAATAATGCAGACTTGCGAGGGTCACGGTCTGGCATTTGCAGCCCGACAGCCCAACTTCTCCGTATCAACTCCTCTTGATCAACGACATTACCAGCTTTCGGAGTTATGTCAGGCTCGGGCTCGACTGCTTGGATGGACCTAGTGACCTTGGCCACCTGCAGAGTGAAGCGCGTTGCTCGATATGTGTAGCTCTCCACTTTGGAAAGCTCTAGCACCTGGTGGAGTAAATATATGGCTTCTATCTTATCTTCTTTGTTGCCCCTGCCCTGGAAACGGGCCAGAAGAGCGATACTGAGATCGAACAATGTGGCAGGGAAATCTGGGTGACTAGCTGGGCGAAGCTGGAGTGCATCTCGATACCAAGCAATGGGCATGTCCAGATCCCGGGAAGTGTTGTTCACATGGCACTGGATAAACTTTGCGGTTGCGAAATTGAATAGGACAGTGCCGCGACTAGGGTGATCGGCGGGACAGATGTCATGGGCACGCTCGAAATATTCAATCGCTTTGCTGAGATCTTGTGGGTCCTGAAGCCATCGGTAACGTAGAAGCGCATGATGACCTGTATTTATGAACTGTACCAACTGGCACTCTACATCCGATTGTGCAGTCCATGGCAGCTATTGTGATAGTGTAAGTACCCGGTAGTAGTTAACGATGATGTAAACGAGCCACTGACATCAAGTCCCGCCGTGAGTTCGCTGATGTCGCAAACCCGACGGTTGATCATAACGCTGAGTGTGGCAGATGATGCTGATACCTCGCTATCATCTTGACCTTGCAACGTGACAACTAGTCCTATGTCAGAGAGTACGAAGCGAATGTGACGATAGGTACTCACACTGATCTTCTTGGTGACAGTTGAGCAACTCCTCGACTGTAAGTTCGACTTGAAGCACTAGCTCTCCGATCCCGAGCATAGGCCTGAGCTCAAATGAAGCGTACACCTCGAAAGAAATCACAGACCGATCCCGTTGCCTTGAAAATCGCTCAGTGACAGCATGAAACATAAAGGGGAATGAATCACCATGACAAGGGTAACTGCTCATCCCAATCTAGTTCGTCACTGCCTAAAGATACAGGCTTGTTTGAGGTTCGCTTCGTTACCCCGTCTGTTGCAATAGCAACATAGAAACCCGCTGGGTCACGACGGAGACCAACGACGGTATCTGTCGCGCGGATTCTTATACATTCCGGGGTGGGAACGTTTCCTAAAGGTAGTTACACCGTTTACCAAATACTTACGCAGAACGAAGAGGTTGGTTTCCATGAGATGAACTTGATCGTGAGTCATCCGGTCTCTTGCTCTGCTGAGGATGTTGTACTGGAGTCGGAAGTTTGACAATGGAAGCTCGAGTGAGTCAACCTCTAGTAACTTCATCTCCGAGCTCTTCAAGGGAACCAGTACCCAAACAACATCTGGTCCAGTTCATCGGCATCGTCAAAGTGATAGCTTGAGTTTTTATACCAGAGTGGCCTCGCGAGAGTGTCCGAGTCACTGCCGCTTGGTGTGCGAGCAGGACCCAGCCGGTTCGGAGCTACTAGTACCCATCCGCCGAGTCCCGACGCTTCTGTAAATCTGTAAACCGAGCAGTGTCCAGGACCGTCTGGCAGTCACTACTCACTGATGATATTGAGCCTACACCGAGACGAGTCATATTATTGTGTAGTTGAATGTCGATCGAGTTAGTACTAGCTAGCAGGAGTCCGCCAGGGCCAGTGGAAACGCTCGGCTAACAGCAGACCACTTGGCTACCACAGGACCAAAAGCTGGTCCATCACACAATGCCTATATTGATGGCTCTCGACACTACAACATATTTTCCGATGTGTTTATTGGTTGACAAGACGGTCAGTTCATTAGCAATGTGTTCAAGTGCTAGGCTATCCATCCGTACTACTGGCGTTGGGACGTGTAAGAGATAGATAAAAAGACGCGTAAAGAAACATCAGCATCACACTGCAAGTGTAGATTGAGCTCGAGGGGCCCGTATGTATGTCGTCTGCAACGGCAAATCGAACCCACCATTATCCATCTCAAAAGTGCGCTCAGCAGGAACCCCCTTACAGGGGATCTGCAAGACATTGTCCGTCGCAACCTTGAGCCACGTCGATCCCTCTGCATTCCGACCCTCCATATACAGGAGGAAACAGACGTACGTCCTCCCAACTTGGAGCTCTCCTCGATGGCTCCGTTGGCTCGGTTTGTAGTTGAGTATACACGCATGCAGATCAGTAGCGCGACGAATGTGCTGGAGCCGACCCGACCCACAGACGACAGTGATGTCCCCGTACACGCCCAGCGCTGTCACGGCGTCAGACCGTGGGCTCAGCATCACCGTATACGACCCGCTTTCGTCCTTTTCATCCGACGCAAACGCCAGCGGAATCAGCGGTACCGATGTCAAACGCAACCCATGCGCCGTCAACGTAAAGTCCGTCATCCCCAGCCCCCCGCCCACCATTACCTCGTCCCACCTCGGGTAACATGCCGGTGAGCAAGGCAATGCCGGATGCATCTGGGACGCCTCCCCGCCCCACACAAAGACATCCCATGTGTGGTCCCTCTCCACAATCTCCTTGATCAGCCTCGTAAAGGCCCTGTCACCCTCGCCGTATGCGATAGGGGGGTGGACGTCAAAGAGGCCGTAGAGACAATACGCGGCGTCTTCAATCTTGGTGGTCTTGCGTGTCGAGGCCCAAGACATGATTTCCCAGACACCACGTCCTTTGATGCCGTGGCTGTTGTCGGCAATGACAACATCCCGAGGGATCCCCGTGACGGCCGACAGGGCGGACATGAGCGCTGGGTCGCCCTTGTCGTTGACGACGTTCGTGAACGGACGCCATCTTTGGTCGTAAAACTTGATCTGCCTAGGTGCCAAGAGTTCCTGGAGTGTCCAGCCCCGCTTGAACCACGGTTCGTGCTCAAAATCCGCCAAGGACAACGAGACGGCGAGATGGACGATACAAAGGTGGGCGTGTGCGTACCACTTGAACATGGCATGAATCGCCTCGCTGAGTTCTGCTGGGTTCGTCTTATCGATACAGCAAGTATCGGACCAGACGAACTTGTATCCTAGAGCGCGTGCCGTCTCGCAGAGCTGTACGAGCTTGGCGAGACCGGTGGTCTTGATGTTGCGCTTCTTGCTTAGGCCCCCAGGAGAGACTGTGGTAGAGATATCATGATGGCTCGGCTCGTTGTCCGTCCAGCGATGCGAAAAGATGGCGTAGCGCACGACATCGCGGACGGTCTCTCTGAGGGCCGCCTTGCGTGCGGAGACGTAGATGCCTGCTTCGGGGTGGGTGTCCACCCCAGCGGCGTCTAGGCGTCGCTGAACATCCTCCTCCGTGACTTGGGCGATTTCCGTAGAAAAAACGTCAAAGACGTCGCTGCGTTCGACGAACGTGAGCTTGGACGTGTCGATGAGACGCGCAGGGATGTGGTTGTGAATGTAATGTTGGAACTCGTCAGCGATGTGGGTGGGCGGCTGCAGGGTGGCGTTAGTGATGGGAAGGAGGGCCAAGATGGCACCTACCTGGAGTGGCCGCGGCGGTTCTAAGGATGATGAACTGTGTTTCCTTTGTCCCAACCAGGGATTCAGAATGCGCGGAAGCATGATCTCCTGGGCGATGAACATTCGAGTCGTCCATAGTTTTATACCCTAGCGCCAATCGCGTCCACGGTTCATATTGAAAAGACTGCGTGACATAGCCTACGACCGGGCCTCGTCAACGTGCCCGACGAGCGCCCGTGAACGTTGCAGTGACGTAGTCAGTGTGGAGGTGAAGCCAGAAAAACCGGTGGCTCAGGCTGGTGGAGGTTGCTGTGTGACCTATACTTCGATGACACTCTACGTGATTGGGCTGGGGCTCTGCAACGAAAAGGACATCACCGTCCGCGGTTTGGAGGCAAGTACACGCTGGAGAACAGCTTCACATCCCCCATCATGATCGCGAACCACAGGCAGTTCGGTCGTCCACCAGGGTCTACCTCGAGGCCTACACCAGCATCCTCATGGTCCAAAAGGAACGCCTGGCAAGTTGATTTGGTGTCCATTCCTCTTGAAAAGGCTTCTGATCGCCATTCTGACGCTCAAGGAAGCGTTCTACGGGAAACCCATCCTCCTCGCTGATCGGGACATGGTTGAGACCGACAGCGACGCCATCCTGCATGACGCAGACACGCAAGACATCGCTTTTCTCGTCGTTGGGGATCCGTTCGGGTACGTCTCTCTTCTTGTCCCTCTCGCATTTCATGACGCGCGATAGGCAGTGCAACGACCCACACCGACATCGTGCTCCGCGCCCGCGCGAAACACATCCCTGTCCGTATCATCCACAACGCTTCCATCGTGAACGCCGTCGGCACCTCCGGCCTCCAACTTTACAGCTTTGGTCAAGCTGTCTCCCTCGTCTTCTTCACCGACACGTGGAAACCTGACTCATTCTACGATCGCATCAAGGAGAACAGCGATCTCGGGCTACACACACTTGTCTTGTTGGACATCAAGGTCAGGGAACAGAGCGAGGAGAATCTGGCCAGGTTTGTATCACGCATGATACTTACACTGGAGATGTTGCTGATGACGACGATCAAAGAGGGAGGAAGATATATGAGCCTCCGCGGTATATGTCGATACCACAGGCCGTGTCTCAGCTCCTCGAAATCGAGTCGCTCCGAGATCAAAAAGTATTAGCCTCCAAGACCACCCTTGCCATCGCCCTCTCTCGTGTCGGTGGCGATGCCAACGATCAGCATATTGTCTGTGGGACCCTCGAAGAACTCTCCCAACAATCTCCCGAAGTCTTCGGAGAGCCGTTGCACAGCCTTGTCATCGTAGGGAAGCGTCTTCATCATATCGAGGTCGATTATGCGCAGGAGTACGCCGTCAACAAGGAGACGTGGCGACGGGTCGCTAGTCAGGTGTACGGTTGTGCATTGGAGTGAAATGAATAGTTTTCATGTCAACTCCCAGTTGGCTGTTCTCGCTCTTTTTCGCGACCAGACAGACGAACGATTAACAAAGATACGACCTACATCAAATTCGAGGCTCCTCTCTCTGGCACTACAAACGTATCCATCTCTATCCCTGTAAGGGTATCCAACATCCAACATCGGGACGCTACTCTGCCCTCTAATGTCGATAATCTCAAGGAGTCGCACGACCAGGCCATCTAGGGGATTGTCAGCACAGCTCCGCGTGTCCCAAAAACGCATCACGTGCCTAGGGAACAAGGAACATTCCCTGACCGTGTACCTGTTCGCCAACCACGCAAGGATTCGCTGAGAAGGAAAGGCATTAGCGAAGGACAGTCAAACTCGCGCGATCCTCTCTCACCTCGATGCCGAGTCCATATCCACCATGTTGACAAGTGCCGTACTTGCGCAGATCGGTGTACCAGTAATACGGCGCAGGATCGATCCCTTCTTTTGCATATGCAGCCAGCATCTCTTGCATGTCCGCTATCCTCATCGATCCACCTAGTTCCAAATCAGCTCAATATCGTCCAAACCTACATCATACAGCACAAAACTTACCGACGATTTCGCCCACCCCCGGCATCAACAAATCACAACTTTCGGTATACACAGGTCCCGTTTCCCCCTCCTTCCTCGGCATCCTTTGCATATAAAACGCCTTGAGTTCTGTGGGGAACCCGTACAAGAACACTGGGGTGCCGATGATGTCTGTCATCTGCCGCTCGGCGGCCTCGGCAATATCGTCACCGATTTCATGTGGGACCATCACGGGTTTGCCATCGGCATCCTTGATAACGTTACCGTCCGCGTCCTCTGCTTCGTGCTTGATGTCGTGCTCGTTAAGCCATTGGATCGTGTCCGGATAAGACATGCGTTTAAACGGCCGAGCAGGCACCGTGAAGTTGGGGTTAAGCGACTTGATCAACGCGGCAGATAACGAGTTGGCGAGAAGCTTGTCAATGCTCTCACAGATCTACGCGAAGAGATGTGAGTGATTATGATCAGACAACAAACGAAATCGGAACTCGCAATGGCTTCGATGTGCGTCATCAGGTCGTCAAATGTTATGAATGCCAGTTCTGCCTCCATATGCGTATATTCGCTGAGGTGACGACGGGTATGACTGTTCAAACGTTGTCAGGGACTCACCTCTTGTCGTACATTTGCAATAAACTTACCTGTTCTCTGCACGGAAACTCTCTTGAACACAGAATACGTCTCCAAGGGAAGGAAGACAGGTCTCGAGGTATAACTGAGAACTTTGAGTAAGAAAAGCGGATTGCCCATAATAGTCAAGCTTGAACAGTGTTGCACCACCTTCGACCTGGGTCTGCACGAGACATGGGGGTGTCACCTCCAAACAATGGTGCTCGGCATAGGTAGCCCGGAATGCAGACAAGAGGGCGGCGCGTAATCGGAGGGCGTTGGAAGCCGTTTCACCACGTAACACGAGATGACGCAGATCGGCAAGAATGGAAGGATCGGATTGCTAAAAGACAACGTCAGCGGTGTAAAGATGTCCGTTATCAGAGGACGATACCTCGTTGAGTCTGTTAGTAAATGCTTCTTCTGCGCCAGGAGCAGCACCGAGTACTTTCCAGTAATCCACGACAAGCTCGTGTCCACCAGGTGCCTTTTGGCCCTCGGGAACGACTTTGAGCGTACCAGTCAATTCAACCGATGCCTCGAGCTGTAGTGTGACTGCATCATAGGTTTTGTTCTGGGAATAGTCAGTCATATTCTCTCCTGATCAGACGGGGACATACGGTTTGACCCGTGAGCACGACTTGCAGATAACCTGTACCATCCCTCAAGACAATAAACATGATCTCCTGCTGATCACGAAGTCGATGCACCCATCCAGACACCCGCACCCGCTGACCCCGCAAACGCTCTAGGTTCACAATCTTGGACTAGACACGGACGCGATCAGGACCTCCCTCGAAACGATGACGACGGCCATTGAAAAGCCAGACTCGGAACCCACCTTGATCGGCGCTGGAAGCGACGCATCCTCGACGAGTACGACTTTTCTACTCTCCTCGAGCCGTTTTTCTCGCCGCTCTTGTCGTTCCCGTGCTTCCTTCTCTTCCGCTTCCGCTTTCAACCGTTTCTTCTCGAGTCCTTGCGCGTCTTTCTTGGCCTTTTTGGTCGCAGACTGGGTCGGGGCATCGAATTCCGCATCGGAACCCTTCCTGATCTGGAACACCATGTTATCGACCTCGGTGGAAGGGGTAGAGAAGATGGCATAGGCGAGGGACTGATATGGGCGATCTATGGTGCCGTTGCCGGGCGCGTCGACACCAATAGCTTGGTCGATGTATACGGTGGACATTCTGGCAGGTTAGCCTCACTCTCTAGGTGTCTATGAGGAAGAAGGGTTGGACCGAGTCAGTGAACGATCTTTTATAGTGACTCGGTCGTATCCCCAGTTTAGTAAGGATTTACACTGGCAACTTCCGAGTGAACGGCACCCAATCACATTACAATGACACCAGCAGATATCGCCTCCCGACCAGCTGATCGTCCTTTGTGGAGGGAGGATAATCTTCAGAGTTGCATCATCCATTAGAGACGCAAAGCATCTAGCGCCTACTGGCAGCTCCGACGCTTGTCGGGTATGTATGAGTCCTCGAGGAACAATGACTTGAACTCTGAACTCAGTTGTGTGAACATGGCAGGTATGTTCGACTGAAAAATAGACGTCGTGAGCCAGCTTGAGGCAGTTCAATGATATTCAAGCTCCCGAAACGAAACCTGCTCTCCTTCCACCATCACCACCTGATCGAATAAACTATGCCAGAGGTATGTAGTGTACACCTTGCTTCATGTCATGCACCTCAACCCCATGCCTACACGTGTTTGTCGTGATGAGTACACCTTCAACATATGCAACGAGCGATGTAATTGCTCACCAATCCCTGAGATGATCTCGTACGGCTTTGTCATGACTCAATTTAAATGCATCCCCGACACGAGGCTGGCATACTAGACATCGCCAGCGGTATAGCGAAGGTGCCTTCTTGACAGACTCCTCGACGTCCTGGACCATGTCAATGTTGATAAGTTGCCAACGTGGGGATGCAGCGAGAGGTGTTAGCTTGGAATACTGATGAAAGACGCGCGCATGGGCCATCTATCGTCCGAACCCGACATTCAGCTGTGTGGACAAACCCTCTCATCAAACGAAGACACATACCGCATCTCTCCAGTTCATGATGAGGGTGGTTCGCTCCGCGCAAGCCAGACACCTCAGTCTAGCATTCCGACGGTCCATGTCGTCTGGCGTGGCCATGCCTGGATCCAATCCACATGCGTGGACAATATACGGCGCCTCTTCCAAGAATTCAATACCAAAACGATCCAGGATAGATTTAGTGGGTGTCGAGACATCTCTCTCGGGCCAAAGACTGTGACGAGGCTGCGAAATCAAAAATACCTCGGAATATGTAAGAACGTGGTGGCAATTGACCTCGAACAAGGCACAGGCTAGGCGTAGCTTGTCCGCACTTGTTACACTGCTTGAGACCACGACTCGACGGGCCAACGCGTCTTGCGGGGATAAATGGGGTGGAATCATAACCAGCTCAGCAAGTTGGGCATCGAGCTGCTTCTTCCACTCCCCAACCAACGTGGGCAACTGTGCAAACGCAGATGCGAACGGGTTCTCGCCCATTTGGGTTCCCTCGGGAGCATTAATAATGTCTCGAAAAGGAGGGAATCGAGCAAGGTCAATCACATGTGGGAGTAGGTCAAATATTGGTGTGTCCTGTAACTTCACGTAGTCGTCATACTGGGCGGCCAACAATCGTCGACGGGGAGAGTAAACAACCTGATCCAATCGTAATTCCCGGTGGTAGTTCATGGTTTTCAACCACTTAGGCAGCATCCGGGCCCATTCTATCGCATCAGCAATCAATGGTAAGTCAAGAGCTATCTCGTTCGGCGAGAGCTGACCTTCGTCTGTGAGCGGCTTGGTTTTTTTGCGAGGTTCCCGGAAAGACTCTGAATGGAAATAATTGATTTCGGTCTCATACCCGAGTTGCTTAAGACGCTCTAAAATGCTATGCCAGCTAAAGATAAGAGTTGCAACCCTCAAGAAAAGGAACTAACCATTCGTGTCGTTCTTGCATGCACGCATTCACCTCCTTTTTGCGTTTCGATGTCTTCTGTCTCTGCCATTCTTCACACTTTTTTGCGTGCTGTTAAAATCAGTCAAAAATATTGCTTAAAGAGATGAAGTACAGCAGACCTCTAACATAGCGTCATACTGCTTCTTCTTGTCACTTATAAATTGTTCCTTGTCGGACGAATGTTCGTACTCCTGCACCAACGAGTTCACCTGATCTTTATCGTGCCATAATAGGTTTTCTGCAAATGCGCTATGGGGGTGTGGTCCTTGGAAGAACGATGGCACCAACCTTCATCTCCCGAGACGCGTACCGCAGTTATTTTGTTTTATAAACAGCACTGGGCCAGAAGATATTACAGAAAAGCCTAAATTTTCTCGATAAATACAATGCTCTGAGAAAATATCTGGGGAATCTTACCGCTCGTTCCTGCAATCCCCACAGTACCTTCGGCGCATGCGCCAGAAAGTAGCAGACGGGTATTTTCCACAGCCCTTTGTTGCATTTCAGAGTCTTTTAAGGCATGAGAGGGGCCTGTACGTACGTGACAGTGGGGAGAACACACGAGATTCGTGTACGCCGGCTCACTCAAGTCGTCTGGGCAATCAGGCAGGCCTTTTAATTCGCGTCGATAAGCCTTCCAGATGAATGCTGATGATTTGTCCATGCAAAGCCTTCGGAGCGACTTGCACGTGCGTGCAAGGTTCTGGAGATCCAGAGGCTGCATGTAAGTGGCAATCTATCGTCAGGTTCATCAGAAGACAGTCAATAATGGTGAGGAAAATTGGTTTACCATGAACAACACGTCGAGGTTCAACTGGCACAGTTCCCATGGGTTTCCTCGATTCGACTTCGCGGGAACATCTACCACACGTCCCCTAGCTCGACGTTTCTTGGCTGGTGGTGCAACGATGTTAGTTAGAGGAAGCTCGGGACCATTGTCCTGTCGTAGCACTTCGTTGCCGCTGTGGACTTGCTTGGACATGGTATAACGGAAAAAAGGACGCTCTACTTATGTAATTTAAACAGGCTTACGTTCCTTGCAGAAGCAAAGACACATATTTAATGGTTACACTGGTTACATTTGTTGAGATGGGTACAAGCTGGAATGAAGTTTCAATGTCCCTGTCTATTTCCCATGATTAGTTCCTCGACGTGGAAAGGTCGTTCGAGTCGTCCTCCTCCCATTGCAAAGTCATACAAGCAGGCGCATCCCAAGCGAAATTTGTTATGGTACGACACCAACAGGCACTCAAAGTGAGCACTTATGAAGGCGAAGGAAATAATATTCCAAGACTAAGGAAATACAGGAGTATTGTAGACTACTTATATACGTTTCTATTATGCGCACAGACCAACTGGGTCTAGGGCTGAGAGATATATGCTAATGGGATAGAATATAGGAGAACGGTAAAGACTGTTATGATGTCATGTATGACGTAG
>JBBPQG010001284.1:0-11109 GCA_038092395.1 Boletus variipes var. fagicola
CCATGTAAAGGCCTTGACCTACAAGCTGGTCGATATGGTTGGTCGGAGGCCGGGTCATAACGAGGGTGAGTACAACTATGTGGTGAATCCAGAGGACCCTGCGACTGTACGTCGTTTCAGCCAGTAATGCGTTATTTCGCCATGCTGATCCTTTTTCAGTTTTGCTACTTTTATCAGAAACAGGTCAACCTGACGGCTCAGCTGTACCCCAACCCGCCTTCTATACTCAAGGAAGCGATCAAGGTCAACTTGGCTACATACTACGAGGCGCTCGGAGACCCGACATGCGAACAATATTTCCCATACGGATACGATTATTGATCCTTACTTTTATCTAATACAAGTTAGTCTTTCGATGAATGTTGTTAGCTTATCTTGGCACTTTGTCGATATGTCATTACGATGTTCTAGAGTAGGTGTCTTGGGCGCCTGTGGTTCAACGGATACACCCTCAGCTAGCCGCTATGTCTCCAGATACTAACTGTTCTTCCTGCTTTACTATCAAGGACAACGGTCGTGTGGATGAAGGTACCATGGACGTACTAAGGCTTTTTGAAACTATTGAACTTTGCGTGAGCTGGCTAGTGCTGTGGCTGTGTTATTATTGTACAGTGTACACCGCTCCAGATTTTGACCAAGACCTCATCTAGAGCGCACGAGGTCGTCCGTGCGCTGCTTGAACCCGCCTTGGAGCCTTTTCATTTGTATCATCGATGCCCGTTGTTCCATTGCTCGTCCTTGCAGACAAGTCCACAAGAACTTCCTGTCACCAGGGAAACCTTGAACAGCCGCACTGGTATCAAGCCCAAGTTGTTAAACAGCCGCCTTCCCCCATCCACATACCCGTCATATGGCTCACTTTGGGTCAATAATACCACAACTAGCTCCGGGCATGGTTTCGCGAGGACAAGTAAGGTCGGCCTGAGGCTCGCAGAAGTTCGGACCCATGAGTCACGACTCAATGAATACGCGAACCAAAACCCTGTCCCCGTCATTGTTTCTACGCTCAAGTCTTTATGCGGAACATCCGCTATATTTTGCCATATCTGGGGAAATGCTGGATACTAGCTTCGCATCAAGAATGTCGCCTGTCTGGCTGGAAACCTTGGCGGAGGGGCGTAAATTGAGGCCGACACGAAGAGTAACGTCAAAGAGGTGAAAGGTGGATGTCTCAGTCTGGCATAGGAATGTTGAAGAGTCGTATGCCGGGAATGGGACGCAAGCGACACGGGATGAAGCGGCAGGTGTTGTTCGTGATAACGGACAAGGTGCGGTAATACAGGCGGCGGCGAGATAAAAGAGGTACTGTACAGTTGTTAGGTAAGCATTAACGTAGTGAATGAACGATTCTACTACAACAAGGAAAACAGAGCTCAATATGTGCCATGGAGACCAGAGACAAAACTCGGTAAATGGACTGGCATGGTGACCCATCTCCGCCCGCGCTCGGACCATGTTATTCCACGGCTTACTCCACTTTCGTTTTCATTGCTATAGTGGCTTGCCAAGGTACTCTGCTCCACTCATCGTCACCCCATCATGATTTGGGTCAGATGATGTGGCGACATTCCGTATACACTAGATCTTAATCATCATATCTCTCTCCGCTGCCACGTTGGCATTTTGTAGGCCGTGGGGACGATGTTTCTATTGTGCCTCTTCGGTACTAGCGCTTGAAGAACTCATCTGCATAGGTCATCTCTGCGGCGGCACTGCGCCCGGTCCTGTGCAAGTGATCGATCCAAGACCATTTTTCCCAATCAAGGTCGAGTTTGCCAGAATAGACAGGGTGCATATGATTGCGAGGCACATCCCACTAATATCCACCATATTATTGATAGGTACGCGTGGGCACGATCAAAACGTCCATGGGGTATTATTCGGAATTGCAATGTCGCGAGGCGAGACACCGGATCCCCTTGCACAGCGTACAAGGGGCGTATCCCAAACAGAACACATGGACGGGATTTGACGATACTCACCCAAATCGAATTGATCTACGATTCGTCGCCCCTTGAAAAAAACGATCGGCACTCTCGTCAAGGGAAGAAACATGTACGACTATCGCACTAAACCAGATTAATACTGACACGGAACGATATCTCAGCCTCCATCATGTACATGTGTAGGACAAAGCGCTTGGCACGCTCCATATGGAGTCGGGAACACGTTGTAACCCCTTCCGCATGCTCCATCACAGACGTGAATACGATCTTCTCTTGATTCTTTTGCGTACCTTGTGCTGTGCAAGGTCGATTCGTTTGGCTCTGCATTAAACCATGCGTAGACCTTGTGCAGCGGTGAAGCACGGTTAGGGGACGCCTCGCACACCTGACTCGGACGCTATAGCGGCTTTTAGAAAAAAGAGCGAACGCGATGATTCCGCACGATGAAGTGAACGAGAGCAACCACGACAGAGCAGTGAGGTGGATCACAACAAGGTATTGTGCCCTCTGCGGAACGAAGACGATAATACACTACCCGGAATCGCAAGGCAAGTGTCCCAATGTAAAACTTTCCTGGAACGGCGATGCCGAACCACCATCTTCCTTCCTCGCTTTTTGTCGATGTAATTTCACGAGCCATGGATCAGCTGGTACTCAACACGGTCTCATATGATTATCTTTGCCGTGGTCTCGCTTCATCTAGTATTTTGATCCGATATCGGGCGAACGTGCGCCTCGTTGCAAGCAAGACGCGGCCCGATGGATGTCAAGGTGTGACCTGGATATGCTGACATGTGGATGATGCGATGACGTCCAGGCTCCTAGTAGGCTACAAGCACTTGTGGGTGTCACCCACCCCCACGTTGTCAGGAAATTCAAACGAGACAGATGTTAACGCAGCGCGCATGTGAATATCAATATCATGACGCACGACCACCTATTTTGTGTTGCAGTCGTGTCTGCCTAGAAGCCTAGAAGCCCACCCACCAGCGGGACCTGTTGTTGCTCTACTTGTCAACTTGTATCGGGCAAGAATCTGGAATACGTGGCATGTCTCAGTCCGAGGTCTATCGGGTTCGTTAGTCCGGCGCCACAAACCCGCAGTACTGTATGCAGTAGTAGTATGTACGACATGGCGGTGTCAAACGCCGGGTTGGCGTCGCTGATGTGAAGAGAAGAAACTCACACACCGAGTGGCATTCCAATGAAAGATCGTTTTACGAACCGGCCTACCAAGTTGAACGTTGAAGCACACGTGGTGAGCCTTTTGTGTGGAACATTGGAATAGCCGATGTACCTTTTTCATTGTCATGCCAGTTGTACTCTTGCCACGGTGCCATATCCTCGATCGTCTTGGGCTACTTTTGGAACTAGTGCGTGCCTATATTGCCAGCAGGCTGCGGAAAGGGGCAGAGGTCCGATCCGTCCACCGCGGCGCGGCGCTCCCATCTCGCTCAAACCGTTTGGGTGAAAAACGTGGAGGGGCCGCCACTTGACTCGTATTCTTTCTGGCGCATGTGACCTGAACTAGCGATGCAGACTCAAGATCAACGAGGGAGATAAGAGGGGTCCGAGGGAGCCCGGATCTATACATGGCCATTAGTCACTAAGATGGTCTGACCCCGGAGTACACCTTCACCGTCGCCAACGTCAACCGAGCCTAGAACTAAATTGAATGCATAGAATGCACGAGTAGTACTCAACAATTGCAACGACGATGCTACATGAAGCAGTATTACTGATAGAATAATGTAAGCGTTGAAACCACATAAGACCTTATGCCACATCAAAAACAGATGACAAGATTGCAAAGCACACGCGAGATTCACGCAAGACTCATCCACATACCCGCTTCGGGAATCTTACTCCGAGCTTGGAGGATCTTGAACGCACGCTGCCTCCCTCGTCCTTCGTCCGCGAGGTTCGCCTTGCTGGGTTCTTCGTCACTCTCGCCATCCTCCGCTTCTTCCCCATCCCCTGCAATAAAGTCCAGGGCACCAGGATCTATGGATCTGGAACGATCTCGTTCTGCATACGAAGCCCTGCGCAAAGTGGCTGACGGAGTATGTCGTCGACCGTCTGGAAAGGCAGGGACTATCGTCCCTGCTCGATCTGAAAGCGAGGTTTTGGGTTGATACGATGCCAGCGACAGTGGCCCTTTCCGACGAGATAATGGGCTAATATCAATAGGTAACGATGTGGCGAATCCTGCATTTCCTAGAGACCACCGTATGTCTGTGTTTCATGAGTGTAGGGTCATCAACGTCAAGCGGCAAAAAGCATACCCTTAGAAGTACCCCAGTCACCATCACTCATGTCGCCTGCCACTCGTTTACCATCCTCGGTTTCTTCAGGTATCAGAGCTCCAGGGACGCCGTTCCGTCGTCTGCTCACGAATAGTTGCCATGCCTTACTATTTCGTTTCCAGGCGCTTCTATGGCTCGGGGTATTTGCCGCGACCAATTTCAAGATTTCTTCTTCTTGTGGATCGAGTTCTTCCGGGTATTCGGATTGGGCTTCCTGTGATAGTAGAGCGGGTGGCGTTGAATGCAAGCGACCGCTATTTGATACACTGGTCGCAGGTACCCCTGTGTCTTTGGATTGAAGGGAAGAATAAGCTGGAAGTGATGCAGGGCGGAGAGAGGACAGAGACTCTGGCAAAGCCCCATGTCTCGCAACACGGTGACGTCCTCGACGTCGTGACCGAGCATTCTCAACGAACGGAAGGGTAAGGGCAGCATCTGAAGACTCGGGGTCGCTGCTTGCATCCTCAAAGTCGAATATCAGCTCTACAGGTGGTTCATCAATTGGTGGGAAGCAAGTACTAGACCCTAAACCCTTACCCTCACTCTCTTGAGATTCACCATTAATCCTCGGGCTCGTTCCCTCACCGGCAACGGACTCCGCTGTGATGTCAAATTTGACCTTTCTCCTTCGTGGTGTCCCGTCGGTAGGATGTATGATGTCTCGGTCAGGGCGGTCAGGCGGATGTGCGTGAGATTCCTTGGCTGGGGTGGTCACTTTCGCGGCGTTCGAATCTTCAGTTCCTTCAGCCGGTTCACCGGTCTTGGGAGCGCATTCGCTCTTGACGTTCGGGTGGGAAGCAGCCTGCTGCTCACGTGCACGAGTAACATCAGCTTCCAAGATCGTGAAGTACCTAAAACTGACAGCTGTATCCCTCGTTTCGTCCATGCTCCGTTTGAAAGGTTGCATGATGCTGTCACCATTCAGGCGCGGAGATAATGCCAGGGAAGATTCAAGTGATGACGATATCGAACTCTCCGCGGAGCCAAGCGAAGACGGATGAGACGAGTACGGAGGTGGTGATCGGGGACTCTCGCTGAGAGGTCGTTCGTGCGCCTCAGTTGGTCCCTGGGCCATGTGGAAATGATGGGTAGCTAATGATGCTGAAAGAGAGGAAACTCTTGAACGTGATGATGACGGGGACGTCAGTCTCGGCACTGTACTCGGGGTCGGCACGAAATGCCGGACGGAGACCACAGGCGTCCCTGAGACTCCCGAAACGGATAACGAAACGCCACGTGAGCTGTCCCGCCTCCTTGTCTCATCGACTTTGGGGCCTAATTGCTTCTCTACCTCACCTAAATTTTCAACGAATTTTCGCCAAAGCTCCTCCACGTCATGTCGTAGCCGGTCATCCGCTCTTTCCAGTTCTGCAAACTTATCCTGAACGATCGCCGCTATTTGCTCCTCTGCCAATGATCTGATATGTTCGGAAGCCTCCACGGCGATCGAGGATAGATGAGCAAAAACGGGGTGAGAGGGAACGAAAGGTGCTGGAGGGAAGAGTGGTCTCAAGTTGCACAGGAAAGGCCCAGAGGGGATCGTTTGCGCGTGAGACTCTTGATGACTCTCTTGTGTTGGCCGTGTCGGTGTCGCCAGTGTGATCGCATTCTGAGGTAAAGCTATGCCAAAGGTAGATGAATACGTGGACGAAGACGATAGTCGCATAGCGTCCCCGGCAAGCTAAATCGATGACAAGTCAACATCACAAAGTCTGGTTGAACCCGAGAAAGACATGTTGTGTCGGTGGACAAAGCAAGACTCCAACAGTCGTATGACGAAAGAAAGACAAACGGAACTACAAAGCAATTGCTGGTATTGTTCCGACTAGAGTGTGGAAGAAAGGGCGGGAACAGTGGGACACTCACGAGACAGTCCTTGTACACTTCAATCCACCCACAACTGCTCAGGAGGGCCTCTTGTTCCACCCAGTCAGGAGAGGGAAGCAACGGGCCTTCCTGTAGATCCATATCAGATGCCACAGGCTGCTGGACACGGTATGCCACCGTCTGACAGAGCAGACAAGTGAGGGTCGTAAATCGGATGCATCGAGAGGAGTCCGCTATGTACGGGCGTATTTTCCTCGTCCTTATTGTGACCTGTGGATGAACCTGGAAGAACGAAACAATTAGTTGAAAAGTGAGGAGAGTGTTACTGCGACCTACAATAGAGATCCCCTTGTCGCCGACGTACGTCAGTGTGTACTCGGAGTCACCAGCGGCAGCTATGAGAAAATCGGGGGTGTTCTCTGGGTGAAGCTGGGGCCATATGCGAACGTTGAGGCATTTGCAGGCCCTTGAAGGCTGGATCTTTGGCAGGTCCGCCATTGGAGACGGGTGGGGTGGTGGAGGGAAAAAAGAAAAGATGGGACAGCCAGCGTTTAGCGGTGTAGAACGAGTTGCACAAATGGATTAGATGAATATGACCGGTGCCGTGTGCGTGCTTGTTTCGCATCCAAAAATGGTCATATGAGTGCCTGGATTTACCCACGGTCACACCCTCTCTCCGGAATTCGCAGATCCGCGGCAAAATTATGTAATTTGGCCATAGTTTTCGACATTTTTAGGATTTCCTTTTTCAGTCACACAAGCCCCACAATAAATACCGCTAATAACTCCAAGGCACAGGTACGGGAGATAATGCGACCTTCAGAACCACGGGTGCAGACTGCGAGGCCATACCTCCTTCTGTAACATGTCCCCGTCATTCCGGTTGGTCGTCGTGTTGGTTACTTGTCCTTCTTCGTCTCGCCGCTGCCGTCAGCCTTGACGGTATCCTCAGCCATCACTTGGCCGTATTCATTCACCCGTTTGGGGTCGATGCGATATATCCACCGCTGCATGCAACGGACCAAAGGTTAAACCGGTGCTGTGTGTCATAGATAGTATGAACGCCCACCTGGTACAAGAATACCATAAACACCAGGTCATCCCGGAAGCATGCGAGCCGATGGAGCGTCGGCATCTTGATACAAAATCTGCATAGTCGCGTGAACTCCGTGCCCCATGTGATCGCATAGTAACAGTCGTGACCCTTACGCAAACAAGTCGTCTACCACGGTCGACAGCGTTTTATAAATCATTGCTTTCATGGGCATGTGAGCTACGCTCTACCGGAATGCGTCAATGAGAAGAAGGTTGGCACATATAGCAACGACGAACCTTCAGCTTGTAATTGATGATGAGTTGGGGTATTAGTTGTGCCTGGCATAATCGTTGTCAAGGAACCTTTTCAACATGAACAGCGTCCCATATACTCACAAATCCAAACATGTACACAAAAGAGGTCAATGTCGAGATAATGTAGCTGTACCAGCCCTTGTGTGTCTCATAAACGAGTGAGTAGATGCTGTATGCCGCGAGCAGTGGAATGGCCACATAGGAAACATATCGGAATGCAAGTTTGTCATATCTGAAAACGTCTTCGGTCAGCGCCAGAGATCCCTCGACGTTCCCAGCTCACTTACTCCTGTGTCCTTTTCTCATCCTCGCTGAGAATATGTTTATCTGATCATGTTATTTGTAGCATGCGAACCATCAAAAACGTGTTCGAGGTCATACCTTTGATGCTCAGCACATAGGGGAGCATCGATCCAGCAGGCGCAGGCACGATGCGAATATCCACCGCTTTCGTAATCTGACTCGTGGAGTTAGCACACGCGCGATAATCGGTCATAACACGTGTCTTGCCTTCCAAGCTTCGATAACGACACCCATGCCAGAGCCGAGAAGAATCATCCAACTCGTGTCTGCATTGTTGTCGATGAGATACAAGAGAATCACCGTCTGGACAAACACGTTGGTTATGATCTGGAAAATTATCAGATGTGTCACCAACACGAGTCGATCGATTGCAAGCGAAGGGCGTACCGTTCTATGGGGCCAATGAATACAATCAGAGGGATGAATTATGATACAATGTCTTGCATGCTTACCTGACTGATACCCCCACGAGTTCCTTCCGTTGACGCCAATGTGACACATCGGACTTGAAGGCGAGCATCTCGAACCTGTGCCAGTCGGTCAGTCGGGCTAGCTGACATCAAATCCCGTCGAAACTCACACCGTGTGCAAGATACCAACAAGTCCAGTCAAAGCGAGGAACCATGGATTTGTCTCAAGCAGCATCCTCTTCACTTCATCCAGTTCTGCGCCGGCGCCACCGCCTTGCTGCTTTATCGCTTCGTCGAAGCCATGAGTCATGGACGCGAAGAGTTGGAATTTAAAATACGACATTGGCTGGAACGTTATTTGCAATGGGACATTAGGGGTTGTGGTATTAATCTCCGTGAGGTGGGACCGCAACAACCAGAAATCATTCGGGAAGACAATTGGTTTGTAAAAGCCTTTGGTTCCAGTTGGATCCCTTGCGCCAGGAACCAGGTGGACATCTTTTGTAGCGTAAATATAGCTTGGTCTGCAATGATAGGTACTCACGTTCAAATGTGACGGGGGGTAGTTTGTCGAATGGGATGACGGTTCCATCGGAGATGAGAGCCAATGTCAAGTTCTGTGCTGAATATTAACCCGACGGCATAGTCAGCTGGTGGCGGTGGCAAACCTTGTGCCAATGTGATACGATTACATCTTCCTCATCGACCTGGCAAAGTCGAATTAGAATGGATTAAGCAATAATTCAAGGTGATACCTCTTCCTCCTCCTGTGCATCGTCGGAATCGCTCAAAAGATTTTTCTCCTTGCGTATCTTGGCCTTAGGTAGATACCTAGTCAGCGCTAGGTAACAAATTAAGGTGAGAAAACCAATATAGAAAATTTTCGCAGAAATCAACCAACATTTACGAATGTGGTGTACGGAGTGGGGGTCAAACGATGGATCTGATGGGTCCGGGTTCCCCCCTTCCTTCGTAAGGAAGACATCTGCCCAAAGAGTTGCATTGCGTTGGACAGCCTGGTCCGAGTGAGACGCTATAGCACAGACAAGAACTGTGACTATGTACCTCGGGCAAGGTAATATCAAGGTATTCGGTCCGATGATCGTTCCAATCTCCAAACGTGATGTTTGACCACACGAAAAATGGCAAATCTTTATCTTGGTCTTCTCTCCATCCAGAGGTCCATTGACGCGAAAACACGTCGCCGTTGGGCGACGTCGAAAAGTATACATGCATGGAGAGCGGCTGCCCAAGCGGCCATCCAAGGTGGGCTTGTTGTGGCGGGAGAAGGAAAGGGTTCACTTGGCCGGCAGAAGGGGACGCTTCGCCTCCAGGAGAGGCAACCGGAGGAGAGGCAACTGGAGTTGTCTGAGGTTTCGTAGGGACAAGAAACTTCATCACTGCACAACACTTAGTTTTCGACTCAAGTACACATTTTCTTGCACTCGCCAAGTTGTGAAAAGGCCCATATCATAAAGGCTTGCTATGTCACAAGGTAGCATTGAGAGTGGACTTAGAGTACACGTGGAGATGTCGTACCTGGGCTGCTGCCAAGACTTTGCGGAACGAGCTGTTCTCTTCCTGCAGCGCTGGGTGGGCGCCTTGTCTTGCTGGTGATTCGGCCATCTTCTGAGCTTGAGGCCAATGATGGGGATGGTGGTTGTAGGAAATCACGAATGTGTCCCGCCAACCCGATCACCAACTCTCACGCCTACAAACTTTTGCCGAGGCTGATGGCAGCGTCGGCCTCAATGAGTTCGACCGCCATTGGTGAGCCATATCAGCTGTATCTCAGCAGTACTCTAGCGCAGAAGAGCCAAAACTTCGAGGCCATTTACACCACTTATAATCGCGACTTTCCCGGTTATGCCACAGTGACTGCACAAGGAGATGGCATCCATGTCTGGGATGTCAGTGAAAAGTCATTTTATTCCACCTATGCGACCAAGTCTGATGCGAATGCAGATTCAAAACCTCCATGCTGTCGCGTCCTATTCCGTTGAGAAACTTGTCAAATTTGCTATACCTGCCTTCAGTCTGTATGTCACGGAAAACGGGAACAAGTCGGTTATCAGCTATGCGCTCATTGGACTTGCTCCGGGCTATCCCAAAGAAAGTCGTGGGCGTACTATCTGGGTGATACGACATAATATATCCGGTTCAACCGCCTTGGCAAGTGAGAAGTCTGCTGTACCTGTACGTCTATCTACCCTCAGATGCAACGACTTTCTCCGACACTACTACAGGTTGATGTCCCACCTGTTCAAATATGTGGCACAGGTCTTGACCCAGTACCACTTCTATTCGTTTCGAAGAACGGAGGTCTCTTCCTTGCGGACGCACAGGCGAACATAAAAAACCAGTTGGATTGGTCTGGTGAACGCGAACACCTGGAAACCTTTGTCTTCCCTCGCAAATCGTGTGGCTTCATACGGGTTGACACGGACTCGTCAAGCAGCATTGCCGTTACTTGCTGTCAGATCAGCAAGACCTTGCACGTACGACTTGCGCTCCTAGGAGAAGAAATTGTCTCACTTGGGACTTGTGAGATACCGATCGCGAGTTCAACCGGTACCAATTCCGTCATATCCGGCTTGACTTGCAGCCCGACGGGGGTTTTCAGTTTTATCGGTAGGTCTCCCCTGTTCATCGGTATAACACATTTCTATAATGCATTACAGACTCTCGCGGAATATGGACGACACATCAACTCGTGTCCCTAAATTCATCTCTTGTCCCGACTCCCATGTCTGAAAACCTTCACCTTCACCGGTTTACTATGCTCAAAAGTAAAAAGCCAAAGGAATCTTTCTCTGTTGTATCCTTAGGCACTTCCCTCGTCCTCCTCGCTGCAGTGGTGGAAGGAACTCAAGATCTATCTCTTCAAGTATGGGACCTATCCTATGGTATCCTTTTAGCGTCACAATCGATGCCCGTACCATCTGGAATTCCTTCTGCTCATCTAAG